>CAAKHB010002068.1:3704-26057 GCA_901007665.1 Aeoliscus strigatus | reverse complement strand
CACACGCACACACACACACACACACACACACACACACACACACACACACACTCAAACAACTACTGATTGTAGTAGTTGTCAGACAGTCAGACAACTCTGGAGTCAAATAGAAACGTTTCATTCACACTCACATTTTTCTCCTCTGAGAGTAAAAAAAAAATAGTTTCCATTGGGCCAAAGCCGCAGTCAGAGTGAATTTATTAAATTTGTGAATAATAGCTAAATATTCTTGAAAACAATGTACAGTTGTGCTCATATGTTCACGACCAACAAACATTCACTCACATTCGTATTAATACCCTGTCCCCTGTAACATCAGTGTCAGCTGAAGTCTTGTGGTAGTTGTGGATGAGACTTTTATTTTCACAGATGGTGAACCTGCCCATTCCTGGGCTGTCTCCTTGAACTCCACGTATGACATCTCCTCAGGGTGGATCACTGATACTAAGGTCAGGAGACTGAGACAACCTCTCCAGAACATCACTTTATTCTGCTGTAGCCAATGACAGGTTGACTTGGCTTTGTGTTTGGGATCGTTGTCATGTTTGAATGTCAGAAGACGTCCCATAAGAATCTTCTGGACTGATAGTGTGAATTTTCCTTCGATATTTTCTAATAATGTGCTGCATTGTGCCTCACATATAACATGTAACTCATACATCCCCAAAACATCATTGATTGTGTTTACATGGTCTTTAGTATCCTGGTTCTTATTGGGTATTTGAAGAATCACGTTTTCGATTAGGTTTTTGAAGTATCCCGTTTTTGTGTTTGTGCATGTAAAGACCATATCCAGCATTCAGAAAACGGGTTATGCGCCATATAAACAAGCAACATGGCAGGATTCGAGACCTTCTCATTTTTGGAGCGACGAAAAGACTGAATTTGAGTAAAAAGCACTGAAAAAAAAAGTACTGAAAGTACTGAAAGAACTCAAAATAAACACGTGTTTAGATGGCAGAAAACCAGAAAACACAGGAATGCCGACCTATTCAAGTCTGTTGCGGACAAGTAAGGTGACGCTGTTTTTTCATGCACCGTTGTTAGGTTGAAAAGAATTGAAGAAGCACTATTTAGCAAAGTGTCAGAACCAGGCAGCGGGACTGGTGCACGTACTACAGCTTCCTCTGGTTTCATGAATGGGTTAACAACATCATTAACAACCTCATTGTAAAGTTTTCTCTCCACTCTGAATCGGTCATCTCCATGAGAACAATCCTACTCCACCCGTCACGGCTACGTATCTTAATCCACTGTTGCCTTGCACTGCGTGGTGGCAGTGACAGCCCAATACCTACCAAGGTGGATGACGTGTTCATTATCTGTTGTCGCTCTCTCCTCCCATTGAAGAAGGTGAATTGGTTGAGCCATATGTTGTCATATGACGTGAGTATTTAATAACGCTAAGTCCCCTAGAGGCCATAGAGGTATCATTTTTATGTTATTTTACACTTCCCGCTCAATCTGTTGTAAACTAAAGACGTAAAAGACGTAACACACACCTGCACAGATAGGGTGCAGTGATCGGAAAACAGGTTACTGGTATTTATCATTTATACAGGGATATACAGGGAACCGTGTGTCTCTGTGTCCAAGTAAACATCATATCCCGGTTATGTGCAAAACCGGGATACCTAAGACCATGTACGCAGTCACTGATCCCTCTCAGCGTTTCCCATCAGGAATGGCTCCTGGTTCCTTTCATTGACTTGTCTCCAAATGGAACGTTTGTGATTGTGACTAAAAAGTTAACTTTGGTCTTGTCTCTGTGCTGTTTGGAGTATTGTTTTATACAGTTCAATTACCTTTCCCACAGATCCTTTGACAATTCTTTTGGATTGTTCAGGGTCCTTGGATCTGTTTCATCATCTGTTGTCATTATGATTGAAAAAGAGGGAACAGTTTTTGACAACATATGGCTTCACTAAAGCTGACTTTACACTGGAAGTCTGGTGATCACATCCGTTCAAGTCAGTCAGTGTTCACACCAGCTGCAGCAAGTTTCAGCAGCATCTCTGGAGCGACCGACGCTAGGATTTTTTCAGGATTTCAGCCCTCAGCCGTGGCTGATTTCAATAGAGCGGCTCTCTCAGACCAGAAGTTACACACAATACAACAGGGAGAATCTGGACAACTTTCAAAATATGAAAAGCAGATAAAACACCACATCATCAAAGTGTGTGTGCGTAGGAGAGATACAGGCACTGGTAGGTAGAGGTCAGACAGGACAGTAGGGATGGACGAGGAAAGATTTATCCTGGAAGTGGGGAAGAACAGTTTCATATCTGATCCTTCTTTTTTATTAATTAATTAATTAATAAATTAATTAATTAGATTCTGTTTATCGTGGTTGAATCCAACAGAAGATGGAGGAGGAATTTGTGGTGGAGAAAGCTGATGAAAACTGAAGCATCAATCAGGAAATTAAGTCTTGTCTTGTTTGTTGTTGTTTATTCATGTCGTCTCCTGACTCTCCTTCTACCTCGTTCTCTCTCGGTACTCTCTCTCGAACTGCTGAAACTCTCCCAGTGTGAACTGAGATCAGGGTGGGAACGGAACAGAGATGCACTGCAGACGCTTCCAGTGTAAATTTGCCTTAACCATGACTACAAAAAAGTTTTTCCTCTTATCATTCATATTTTCTGAGAAATAGCCTGGGTAAAATTATCAGCACAATTGTACATATCTACTTTGGATTATTTTATTATTGTGTTTGAGAAAAGGTCACAAACAAAATTTCATTGTGTATAATGTCCATAAAATCTTCTTCCTCACACTGTCGAATACCTGTGTGCTCACTCTCACACACACACACACACACACAAACACACAGACTCCTGAGCTGACAACTTTTCAACACCAGAACCTGAACACGGAGTGACAGAGAGTTGTCCATTCTCAGTCTCTGCAGTTGCCTCAGTCCGACAACTGATGAGACGGTGAAAGAGCAGAGGCCAGAAATGAGACCGGCCCTGTTTGTTAGTGAATGCAGGGAGTGTCCCCTAGCCTCAGGGCCTGTGTGTGTGTGTGAAAGACATTAGACGTAGCAGTTGCTCAGGTGCTGAACAGGTGAGTTTACAAACGTCCACAGCTCCTGTGAATGTCACATGAGCTTAGTAATTTCCTGTAAAACCAGAAAAAACATCAGCTGCAGCAGATGTTGGATCAACATGCGCAGATCGTGTTCATGTAAGAAGAAACAAATCTGGCCGACTGAGTGTGTGTCTTGTCCGCAAAACCTTCACCTGCGTGTTACCTACCTTTCTCTCCTTTTGATCATTTTATCTGGACGTCAATCTGCCACTGAAACATTATTAGATGAATGAAGCTGCTGTGAAAGCACAATATGCTGATAACGAATTGAAAGGATGAGTCATAAGGGTGAATGTTAATAAAGTTGTTTGAGTTGAAAACCAAAACAGCATGAATGTTATGTAACAACATGGGATGAATAATGAATCACTTTCCATATGCAGATTAATAATGTAGAGTGTGAGGGATGTTCCATGTAACAGGAATAAACTGAGGAAAGGAGGAGGAGGAGATGAGAGAGGGGAGGAGAGGTACAGGAGATGAAGAGAGGGGAGACGAAGAGAGAGGAGAGGAAGAGAGGAGAGGTACAGGAGATGAAGAGAGAGGAGAGGAAGAGAGGAGAGGTACAGGAGAGGAAGAGAGGAGAGGTAGAGGAGATGAGGAGAGGAAGAGAGGAGAGGTACAGGAAATGAAAAGAGAGGAGAGGAAGAGAGGAGAGGTACAGGAGATGAAGAGATGGGAGAGGAAGAGAGGAGAGGTACAGGAGATGAAGAGAGGGGAGAAAAAGAGAGGAGAGGAAGAGAGGAGAAGACCTTTGATCTTCAACAAGACCTTTAACGAATCAAATCTAGATTACACTTGACCAAGAAAATATTTACATGTTTATATCACCCACCACAACTTTACAAACAACTATTTAAAAATTAAGAGACTCATGACTTATTGACTTATTACAGTATAGAGTGCATCCCCAACCCCCCAAATAGCCACAAACTGATCCACATTGTCTTTTTGTCATTTTGTAGATCGTGTACTCCACTGAGACCAGCAGCCACCAGATCCCTGAACATGTGTGGACCATCTGTCCACCCTGAGTCCTTCATTTTGTTCCTCCTTGTCAGCCATACACTCATCTTGGCCTCAGCCAGGATGAAATTAATCAGACCTATTTTCCTCTGCTATCATCTATTTAGTGCCAAATATATACAGTGTTGTCCAACACCCACCCATATTCATGCAACCACTGCTGCAGTACCACAAACCAAGGGTCCAACCTGGGACAACCGAGCCACAGATGTTTCAAAGAGTCCTCAGTCTAGCAAAAAGCACATTGGCTGCCACTCTGCAGAGCGTTCATCTATGGGGGGTTTGTACAGGGACCTCCAGCTGCCTTTAGGTGATGAGTAAGATGAAAACTCACCCAACCACTTGGACTCCCGGACCCCAACTAGTGATAGTTGATGTTGAACTTTCACACTGACAGTTTACAGGGCTTTCTTTGGGGCTTCATGAAGTTTGTGATTCTTGGTGTCTGAACGGACAGGACACCCCCAACCATCTCCTACACCTTCACTGCAGCACTGACGGGCAAAGATGGAAAGCATTTGTGGAATGGTGAACGAGTCCCTTCAGCCTCCCCAGTCCACATCCTACTATGGAAGCCCGGAAGAGCAGCGATCATGTCCCCTACCACTCTCCAGGAAACGCAGTGAATTGACCCACATATCCTGGCAAAGCTCCACAGCACTATTTCCCTGTCCTCCAGAGCTCAAGTCCTTTATATTCGTCAGTCCAGCTGATGTGAGGACCTGCATCACACTCACAGAGTTGAGCATCCTGGACTGAATCAGTGGCTTATGGAGCAACACATCCTCCCCGACGTTAGGTTACAGTTCACGACAGTTCCTCCTTGTTCTGACGGTCCATGCCTTGAGAACAGACTGGTAAGACAGTGATGTGTTAGATGGATTTACTCCTGTTAGATCAAGAAGATATAGATGTTTGTTAATGCTGGGCGATATGACCAAAAATGTACATCGCTAACGTTACCTGCAGACATGGAGGATACAGATCTTAGTTTCATGCAATTCTTGATATTCCAAGACATGTTTGTGGCTAAAACGTTAGCTCTACATTTGCAGCAAATTGTTGTTTGTTCGACGTTGTTTATATATAAAGCCTAAGAACTTCCAAACAACAGACACCGCTCCTCTTTTCGGTACAAGTTCTTCTGTGTCTTGTTCAACTTCGGAAGATTCACTGTTTTTATCCATGTTCGCCGCTCAACACACCGTTGTGCACTCAACACTCACATACTTAATTGTGAGTAACTGCAAAACAGTCCCCTGTAAAACAATGTCCTGTGGCACTACGTTCCGCTGTGCAGCGTGCCCAACGTTGTGGACGCTATGCACCAGTATTGGGGTATATGAAAAATAAACACCAGTATTCGGTATGAACTGGTATCCCGCCCAGCACTAATGTTTGTCATAGTTGAGATTCCCCACTCTATGCAACAACACAGAAGCTCAGTCGGAAGCCGACAAGCTGTGATATGACTACGGAGATCATCCACCAATGTACCCACCCAGAAAAACACCAAGGATCTTTATCCCATCTGTGGCCTACTTTAACGCCTGGGGCTGGTGTTTGTGCCTCCACTCTCCCAAAAGTAAGCCCTCACACTTTGACCAGTTTACCCAGCCGATTAAGCCTTCTCATAAAAACCTAATTTTGTCTTCAGTACATGAACGTCATCTTGACTAATGAACAAGACAGTGACATCATCAGCATAGGTGGACAAAGTAACTCTCTCTTGGGTGCTCTGAGCAAAGGTGAAGCCTGTAAGACTCCTCAGCTGACTGTGGAGCAGTTCAATGGCAAGGGCATACAGCATGCCAGATAACACACAGCCATGCCTGATCCCTCTGTAGAGGGACTGGTCTGCTCAGTCCTCCTCCCACTTTCAACAACACAGAGGCATTTGAGTACAATAACTTTATCCATGAAATACATTTTTCCCCAAACCACAAAGCTGTGAGTGCATTGAACAAATATACATGATCTACTCTATGAAAAGCTTTTTCTATAGACAGCAGTCCTCGGTCCAAACTTTTAAAAGAAGGGAGACAGGTCTTCAGTTTATCAGTAACCCTAGGTCCCCCTTTTTGGCTAGTAGAGAGAGAACGGCTCTTGTGCAGCTCACTAGCAACATCCCTCATTCAGGCATTCCTCAAACACAGCAATGTCCTTCCCCATCACAGGCCAAAGTTTGTGACAGGATTCCTCAGGAAGTCCATCAATTGCAGGGGCACGGCCACAGTTACGCTGTTGAACAGCAGCAGACACCTCCTCAAAGGAAAAGAAAGTCTCCATAGAGGCTTTCCGTGCCTCAATCAGCTCAGGCAGGCCTTCCCATATGTTGTCCATACATCCACTATCACACTCCTCTGCACTGAATAAATTGACATAAAATTGTATGGCCAGCCTCCTCATCTCTCTTTGGTACCCAGTTGCAGCTGCAGATGGGCGCAGCAGCCCGCACTCACAGCCACAGGTAGCAAGTACAGACTGGGTCAATGACAAAAGGCCCCTCCCAGTTTGAACAGATCCATGCTTCTATTTAAATGTGATTGGCTCAGCTGCTCTGTCAGTCATCAAACCGTAGAGTTTACTCAACTCTTCATATACCACTTCTCTACAAATTTTTAAAACTGACTTTATAAAATGCTCAACATCACGGGAAAAGTCTGTAATTTATATATTTAATCTAAGGTAAGGTATACTGTACTTCTGATCATCTTGTGACATCAACTCACAACACTGGAATAATGTATCATCATCCATGTCCTGCTCATCTCAGTTCTCACTTTGTGCATCAGGAGCAGTACTTGCAGCTCCCCCCGGAAAGACTTCCATTCCTCCATCACCCCTGTTCTCATCCATGCATTGTTATGACAACCTCATCATTGTGGTCACTGATTTCACAAATACCATCACAGCCTTGTTCATTCTAAAGCCAAAGGATAATTTTCATGGGCAATCCGTTCTCCCACCGCCAGGAGGACTTTCTCGACAGAGTAGCGAGAGTTAGCTACGATTCAAACCCCATGTCTGATAGACAGGGGAGGCAGGGCTCAAACGTGCAACCATTTTGGGCGTATACGCGCCCAAAATTCTTAAGTGTGCGACTAACTTTTTTTCTAGGTCGCAGCGGTGCACCTGAAGCTGCCCGGGTGAAAAAATATATTTCTTTCTTCAGCACATCATCTCTCTGTGTTCTCCTGTGACTGAACTCACACTACTGTTCGGATCATATTGCGGTCTAAACCAATAAGAGACTGGGGCCGGTCTTTGACTCTGATTGGCTATGGTCCTGTTCACGGTTGTGTGTTGTGCGACCTGAGTGCTGGCAGCAGACTGAAACAAAAAGGAAACCAAACGCAACAAAAAAAGGGAAAATGAAGAGAGGTAATTACACTGACATTTATTTCATTAGGAAAAGTAAGCCTACGGTTACAACCCGCGCCAATAATGAGAGTTCATCCAGCCACGAGCCTTCGGTCAGTAGACGCCAAGCTCCAGTCCCTCAGCGACAACAGCAGACTCTGAACAAGTGCAGATAACCGAGTCTGAGACAGAATCCGGCCCTGACACTGAAAGGAAAAAGCCCAAACTGTATTCGTTCAGACAGGACTGGATGAAACTATTTCCCTGGCTGAGGTACGATAAGGAACTTAACCCAATGCACTGTGTTTACTGTAAGGAGTGTGGTCAGAGCCTGGCTGGTAACAGTGTATCCGTGAGCAGGTCAACACCATTTTGCATCGAAACTCTAAAAGTAACAACACGTTAAAAAAACAAAACAAAACAAAAAAACACACCAGATGCAGGTGACAAGAGTGTAGAAAAGTGCCTCCTCTCCCAGCTGCTTTTCAGCAGCAGTCCTCTGAGGAGGTCACTTTCAGCACAAGCACTTTCATTTAGATTTTTTTTATTTTGCTTAATGTATAATATTGAAATGTTCAATTTAAAGTCAGTCTCTTTTTATAAAAAATCTTTTTATATAAACTTCAAATAAAGACAAGCATTTTTCTAATCGTTATTCTTGTTTTAAAAGCATTCACATCTTATGAAAGTTATGGAGAGCGATTAAATGGTGACCTCATGACGTTAAAGGTGATGCAATGAAAAATTTCAGTGCACCTAAATTTTGTGCTGGTAAACCAGTGCAACCAATGCCAAAAGTTAGTGTAGAGTGCTGGGCAGGTGAGTGTGTGGTGTGGAGTTAGTGAGCGACTGTGTCGTTTTTCATTGTTTTCCTCACAAAGAGATTTGATTTATTGAAGCATTTGTACTTTAAGAGGATACAAACATGTAGATACGTTTATTACCCGCTTAAGGAATGGCGTCCCTCACCGATGGGGATCGCCTCCCAGGGCTCCACACTAACTTTTGGCATTGGTTGCACTGGTGCGCCAAACTTTTTTTTTTTTTCGGTGCACCAGCACAAAATTTAGGTGCACACAAATGCCCAAATACCCAAGTGCACTGTCTTGCACTCTTTTCTTGCTTGCTAAATCTGCCATGCCTGCAGCACAGAACTGTAAAATGGTGCAAGCCCAGAAGTTTCCATATCTTGCGGATGCAGCAGGACAAGCTTCTACCTCACCTGAATCAGTCTCTGAAGTTCTGCAGAGGCTCGACAACGAGCTGCTGATTTGAGTCAGGTGTGTAGGAGCAGGGTGACATGGAACACCCCCAGGATAGGCGGCCCTCGAGGACCGGTTTGGACACCCCTGCTCTAGAAAGCATCTTGTAGTCGGTGAAAAGCAGAGTGGTGGCAGGAGACAGGAAGTGTTCCCTCTCTGAAAGACGTCAACCAGAGTCAAGACCAAGAGTATTCCAGGAGCACTTGAAGAAACCTGTGGAGAGGCCATCGATCCCTGGTGCCCGTCCTGATGACATCTGGCCAACTCCATCTGTCAGCTCCCCCAGAGTCAGATCAGAATCCAATCCTTTCTCATCTGAGGTGAGTTGAGGAAGGTTATTCAGAAGCTCCTCATTACACACCATGCTACATGTCTCTGCCCCAAAGAGTTCTGCATAGTAATCAGGTCACCAGAAAAGACATAAGTTCCTCTGTAAGCCCCTCCTCATTGTTCCTGATACTGGCTTTGAGTTGCCAGACTGTTTCCTTGATCTTAGCAGTGGAATGGGAGGTGTATTGTTCACACGTATTTGTGCCTTACCAACCTCCCACCACAGCTTCAAGGAGCTAATCTCCTGCTTTTTGCTTTTCCACTGCTTCCAGAAAAGCTCAAAACTCTCACAGAAGGTCTCATCTTGTTATTAAATTATGCCCAGTGAAATATGACCCTTTCTCCTGGTGAAATGACTAAATCGATACTGACCAGATGATGATCAGTAAAGCCAATTGGATTGATAGGACTATACATTAACCTGAAACTGAGGCTATGAGAGATGCAGATTCTGTCCAGTGTGGCCCACTGACCCTTTCATTATTGGCCGGTACACATGAGTTCTGTCTGAACTGTGCGTGTTTGACCCTCCATGTGCCAATGACATCCAGGTGTGCAATGACAGTGTTTAGGCTCTGAGCTGACTGTGGGTGGGGTTCCTCACCTATTCTGTCTTTTGTGATATCTATGGTGCAGTTAAAATCACCACCTAAAATCACCTGCTCCAGGTGGTAATTATTTAGCTCCTGGCTCATCAAAGAAAAAAGGGCTACTCTCTCTGAGTCTTGAGTAGAAGCGTATATATTAACAAAGCAGAAAAAGAAGTCTTGTATTTCTGCCCTAACAATCAAGAGCCTCCCCTTCACCACCCCGGCTTATTTGCACTATAATTCTACCATGTGCCTTGGTTAACTGTTGTCTGTTGTCAGATTTTATGTCTCTCTTGTTCTTTCCCACGTAATAGTGCAGTTAAATTTAGGTAATTTAGATAGTATATTTATCAAGTTATCAGTTAGTACTAGTTTAATTTATTCACTATTTGTACTTTTTTTTGTACCGTTTGCACCATGTGTTGTGAGAACTAATTTCATCCATGCTGTATTTCACGCATATACAGTATGTTTGACAATGAAGTTGACTTCAACCTCAGCAGAAGATAAAATGGTAGCGTTGGCAGTAGCTCTTAACAACACAGCTACTCCTACATTGTTGTTACCATGGCTTAGAAGGAACCCTCTCACCATAACCCCCCAATCTGTCTCGTCCGCTGGACAAGTATGTGTCTCCTGCAAAAACACCACATCTAGTACTTTCTGAGTGGAGACTTAAGAAATTAATTAACTTTTCTGGTTGTCCCTCCCACCATTTATGTTCAAAGACATGCAAACAGATTTAATAAATTTATGAGTGTTACTGAAAAAGTCTCTCACATTACATGACTTTTTGTATGTAGCATCCAGAAAATTGTTAATGTCCACCAGAGAATATAAGTCCATGTTTGTCCAAGTCCATGCTGTGTCGCCTGGCTGCTGATCACACTCTGCTCTTCAAAAGGTTACTACAGACTCAATCTAAGCTCTGTCTTCAGAACCAGCAGCTTCTTCCTCCACAGCTGAGAGCTGCTCAGGTTCTCTGCAGCTACATGAGCCTGTTGCTTTTCGCTGTCGTTAGTCTTGCCGGAAGGTGAAACAGTAGCCTTGCTCATAACAGGCTTGTAGTGAATGACACCAGGCGTGTGGAGGACTGCCTGCTGTACCTGCACCAGCAGTGTCACCTGGCGCGATGGCACAAGCGGAGCCGCTCGCTGCAACAACGTAGGAACCTGCACTTTGTTGCTTATGCGGACACTCAAAAGCGCTTGTGTCCCACATCTCCACAATGAAAATATTCTTTTCTGTCCTGAGCTGGCATATACCATGTAAGAGCCATCGCCGTACTGGACTCTGAACGACACCGCCAGTGTTTGTGAGGTTCAGTCCAGGAACATAAACACTTGACTGTTTTAAACCCACTAGCAAACTTACTGAATCTCTGAAGCTTTTTTTATAACTCGTTTGGTATATAAGGCAGAACACCAGAAACGATGATCCACGCGGAGGGGACTGACAACGGTGTCACTCCAACAAACAAACCTCTGATAAAAATGCCATTCTGCACCAGCTGATAGACAAGTGGCTCTTCGCTGACAAGGACGACAACTGCTTTGTTTATTCTCAAAGCAAAGGCTAGTTTATCCTATCCTACCTGCTCACCCACAGCCAGGAGAACCTCCTCCACAGAAACACTGTTCTCCGACGGATGTCTCCTCTGCCGCATAGATGGACGTGGCGTCGTTCACAAACCACCTTACCGAATCACTTACCTAAACACTCCGACAGCACCAAGAGAAGTTTAATAATAACTTACCCGATCATGCACAAAGAATAGTTGAAGACAGGAGAAATCCAAAACACAGGGACAGAAAATCATTCAAACCTCCACGCAAATCTCACACTTGACGCCACCACCGCTCAACACACTTACTCACCGGAAGGGGTGGAGAGGAGAAGAGAGGAGGAGAGGAAGAAGAGAGTAGAGGAGAGGAGAGGAGGAGAGGAGGAGAGGAAGAAGAGAGTAGAGGAGAGGAGAGGACGAGGACAGTTTCTAATAGTGTGTTTATTTGATACCGAGTCAAAAATCCTTCAGACGAACAAAGATGAACAAATAACAATCCTCTGCAAATGTTGTAGAGATAAAATTGTAGCTGCAAGCATGTCTTGGAATATGAAGCTTGGAAGAATCCATCTTTTTGTTTACATGCCTCAACTCAAAGAGAGTACAGTTGCTCAGTGGTTGTTTACATTGTGTAGTTGATTTTTACAAGTTGTTTGCAAAATTTTTAAAAGAAAAGGGTCCTGTATTTTGACTGCAACTGTCATGCGTTCTTGATATTTTCACTTCATTAGAATCGTGAGTGCCACCTCATTTTGTGAGGCCATGGAAACCTAATACAAGTGTAGACATCAAGGATTTTGTACAATAATTACTCCCCATGACAGTGAAATGTGCTATTCTAAGCCAATTTACTGCAGCAATTTGTCTCCAGATCATGAAAAATGTGTGTAAAAATGCGGTTTACACACAGTGGTACTCAAAAAAAACTGTCATATTCCATGAAATCGATAGAACTTAAAAAAGAAAAATACCGTGATATAAATTTTTGGTCATACCGTCCAGCACTAGTTTCCAAGTCACATGACCAATGAGTTCCATCAAGATCTGCCAGAATGTTCCTGATGAACGCTGAATGAATTCATACAGATGTGCAACAGACACACACACGCACACTAAGTTAGGACTAGACAACCTCTCAAGACATTTGTGTATAATTCAGCACTTGCTAGAGACAATTAGAAAGTATGTAAGACAGCAGAGACACGTGGACATGTCCTCACTCTGTCCACTCTTCACACTCTCCTGCTTGTTTCCCTCTGGAAGGAGCAGCAGAGGCTGAATGAATTCAGTGTCCGTCCACCTCCTCTCACTGTGAAACACACACACACACACACATACAATAGGGAACTCGGCCCTATTGTTGCACAGAGGGCCATAACACATTGCAGTGGAATGCACATCAACACACACACACACACACACACTCACTCACTCAGATGGGTCAAACTCCAGAGCAAACAAGGTTAGTAGACTCACTCTAATCCAGGACTGTGACATATTTGAGGGCTGTGTGAGTGTGTGTGCAGCTTGTCAGGTCAGATAAACATGTGTTGAAGAATTCAGGAGGCAGGTTTAAAGCAAAAAGATGATGACGAGCCGTCCTGTGAATTTGACCTTCAGTTACATTTCATTCAGAAAGAGTATGTGGTTAATTTGAGGTTAAAACGCATCAGGTCCAACTTGGTCCAATTTGAATAGTTTGCTCAGCGGCTCCTGCCAACAATAGAAATATAAAATAAAGAGAAATGAAGACATTGAGCCATACCACATAGAAAATGAGATAAAAACTCTGTCTCTGTACAATAAAAAAGAATAGAATACTGCACACGTCTAAGTCATATTGACCCTGAATTAAAGTTCCTAACTGTGATTATTGTTTAATTATTGACAGTTCTGTGACTGAACCTTCTACATCTGCTCCTCAGATGATCTGATCTATGTGTCTACTTTTTGTGGTGTGTTTTTGTTGAGACACACAAATCCAGACTGTATGTACCAACATGAATACTGCAGACAAATACTTGCTGGTTCACCTTCCACGTCTCCATCCACCATCATATCTGTGTGAGTGTTGCCTGTGATTGGCCAGAGGAAACGTGTTGCTGACACACAGGTCCAGCTGCTGGTGCTGAGAGGAGGGATTACATGGACCAGCTCACCCTGCACCATCCCTCTCTTTCCCTCCGCCATCTATCCCTCCATCAGTTCATTCATTCAATCCGCAGTTGTCACGCAATGTCAGACTCAGGCTACACCGCAGACACACTTCTCACTATCCACACGTTCACACACTCACACACACACGCTCACATTTGTGCTGCAGCTTTACGAAACTGACAGACATATTTCCATCCGTCACATCTGAGAGAAAAGTTAAATTACAATGGGAAATAACAACCAACTTCACAATTAGAACATCACTGCCACTCATGTGAGTGTTTCTATTAGAATTAGTTCCCATGCATCATCATACTGTCACTGAATAAATAAAATCTGAATGACACACAGGGGTCACCACTTTAAAAGTACTTTTATACAGCAATTTGGGACAGATGCGATGACACTTCGCCCTCTCACTATGACTACATCCAAACCAATGTGTGTGTGTGTGTGTGTGTGCGCACACAGTCACCTGCAAGAAAACAGTGATAGTGAGAAAAAAGTGATTCTGTCCAGTAATTATTAATGAATTATTAAGTATTAATTCGTAACAAAAACAGACGACCATCATATTTTAATAATTCAATACCTTAAATAAAAAAATATTTTAGTAACTTTGAAGCAATGAATACATTTGTCTGTGACACTCAGGCAGAGCTTATTGCAGAACCACACGTCTGATGTTAACAGAAGACAGTTTTTGCCGTTTGCCTCTCAAACTGACACCAAGAGATTTGGGGAGCGTCAGGATCTGAAGTTGACCGTTGACCTTGTAAGATAATAAATTATCCCGACCTCATCACTGTGTGTAATTCTGTTAAGAGTAAATTCTGGTTTTGTTTGCTTTATGTTCTTCACATCTCTAACCACCAAATTCTGATGAAACCTTCTTAGTCCAAATAGAAGACGCCACAGAATACGACTCATCTAACGTCCATGAGCTCTAAGTCTGATCAGTGTATCCTCATGTCTACTGGTGCAAAATCTGAAGAAATACCAACATCATATTCACACTGTCCTACTGAAGCTGCATAAACACAAAGTCAGAACTCGTGAAACCACAACAATAAAACAATACCACTATAATTTATTACCTCATGCATCAAACTGATGACAGGTTGTCTCAGTTGTACATTTAGAACAGTTTAATCTACAAATCTAATAATTTAATCTTGTCAGTGTCATACTAAGTACATGCTGTTAAACTCAGGTTCTCTTCCACAGTCCAGAACTCTCAATTTTCTCTGTCAGAAACAAACTTTCCACATCTATAAAATCATCCAGTGCTATTTAATGTTGGAAAAAAGCTACATAGCATTTACGTGGGCCGCTTAGGAAACCCTGCTGCGGATTCAGTCCACTGCAAGCGAGCTGTGGTTCTACTGATTTAACAGGGAGTAAAACAGATGGTACTCCGTTTTAGACGTGTTCCTCACTGGAAAAATCTGCTCTTGGGGCCCTGCCTCCTCCAACATTTCTCTGAATATGATAATGTGTAGGTGACATACTGGTCCAGTGGTTAGCACTGTCACTTCATACCAAGAAGGTCGCTGGTTAGTTTCTGGCCTGGGTTCTTTCTGTGCAAAGTTTTCATCCTTTCTCCATGTCTGAGTAGGTTCTCTCCAGATACTCCATCTTCCTCCAACAGGATGCTGAGGTTAACTGGTCACTGAAAATCACCAGTAGGTGTGAATATAAGTGTGAATGGTTGTCTGTCCTTCACTTGTCCTGGTTGTACCCTGACGTTCACCTGTTGACTGCTTGGATCGACTCCAGCATAACTGAGAAACGCAACAGGAGAAGATTATGATGATTATGTGTAAAAATGCTGCCGCTGACCTCTCGACTTGAATAATGCAAGTTCCTGATATAGCTGAATCTGAGCTGTTGTTCTGTGAATTATTATTGAATGTGCTGGGAAGCGTTGGAGGAGCACAGCTTGTGTTCAGTGTTTGCTGGGGATTATCTCTGAACCACAACACTGAAAGAGACTTCACAGCTCAACAACCCTCATTAACCAGCAACAGTTATTTCTATATTTCACGGGTACTTTGTGCTGTGTAATTATTCTCTCAGTATTAATTATTGTATACTGACCCTGATTTCCCATAGTCCATATAAAGAGTATTTCAGCATAATTAATTTTCACATTGATTTATTGTTTGTACATGAAGGTCGTGTCAGGATCTGACAGAAGTGTAACAGTAAATATCTTTAATGAGATCCTGACATTCATATGGGGACTGAGACAGGATTTCATCAAGTATTAAATGATAACTTCTAATTAAACTAAAACTCAGTGACTCCTGATTGAGTTTGACCAATGAAAGTACGCCCAGGGATTATCCAACGTGAAGGAAGGATGTACTTCTACCCACCACGAACACTGCAGGTCTCCACCGAATGAACAGATGCTGCAGACTCATTCAGGCTCGTTACACAATTGTTCCTCTTCCTGTTTGTGGTGTCACAGGGCACCATGAACACATGTCGGCGCTCAGGAAAGTCACATTACTGTTTTGGGTTGGACAGGACCGACCCACTTACGTAACACAGGTGACAGAGGAATCTGTCGTCTGTTACGCAGCGAACACAGACGACAAATGCAATTTGTGGTTGCTAACGACGAGGCGTGTCCAGCGCCAAGTCCTGCAACTTCTGTCCTAAAGTTTCCGAGGTGCACCTGAAGGCCACATTCCGCCCCGCCGTGATGCGTGCTGAGATCACTCGTGCAAAATCAGCGTCATGTCACTGTTTAGAACTCCATTTTTTCCCGTCCACCAACCTCCTCAATCTTTCCCAGCAACCAACGTACGCTCACAATGCAACATACAACGTTCACATTTGGGCCGGACTCACCGCTGGTCGGCTGCTTTCGGTCCGTTTTGTTGGGAGGCTCCGAGCGTCGCTGTCAATGCCACGTTCCGCCCACCCGACAACGTACGGTGCTGTCCTCAGAGCAATGTGACCCGCCTTCTGGAAAGCAAATAGCCAATCACAACACAGGAACTCTGACTGGCTCTTGTCTTATCCAATCATTTCCGTCACTTCTCAGCTTCAAAAGGCCACTGACCAATCACAGGCTCCAGGCTGATAGCAGGTTCTTATGTCGTCAACAAATACACTTTGACAGACACGGTGCGCTTTCAATGGACATGTTTGACTCCTTTTACGGTTTCGGACCGGGCCAATAGCCGCCGAGGAAAGGGCTCTGGATACGGTCAGGAACCAGGAAGACGCCCCGATTCCGCCCTGATCGTTGGAATGTCACCGGGATGACGGGATGAGGGTGATTAACGGAATGAATCGGAAAGTAGAAGTCACAGCTGAGCACGTGAACTGAAGGGGAACCTGAAAGCACATAATTACTTTTCCGTTTGAAGTTAAACACTACACTAATAATAAATCACCAATTGTAAAAAAAAACACACCAATGTTTTCTCTGCTGGCAACAACCAAATATACAGTTTGTAAATACGTTAAATCCGATTATAGAAGCAAACACCCGCTGATGACCGAAGTGTCCCAGGATAAGTTCACTGACCCTGCATCGGTTCCCTTTGACGTCCTCTGTCACAAATACAACTTGACAAACATTCTTACTTCTGAAGCGTGTTCTTTTCACTGAACCCTGATGTTCCTTCTTTGTTCTAATGATTTTTCTTGTTATTCAGGTTTGTAATATGGAACATTTCTCCTGCGGGGTGAAGTAAACAGTCAATAATTCCTACCTCAAAATGACCTAAACACCAGTCGAG
This sequence comes from Aeoliscus strigatus, assembly GCA_901007665.1. Classification (NCBI taxonomy): domain Eukaryota; kingdom Metazoa; phylum Chordata; class Actinopteri; order Syngnathiformes; family Centriscidae; genus Aeoliscus; species Aeoliscus strigatus. The sequence continues at coordinate 8,911 of CAAKHB010002068.1, read as the reverse complement.
TTTCCTCAGGTGCAATTTAAGATAGATGACACTGCCACCCTTTGGACGAAAATACAAAGTACAGGGCAGGTGACTACTGAGAACCTAACCCGAACCTATTGGAGTACGTAGTAATATGAGTTTTTGTGGAAATTCTGTTGTTGGATCATTGGTTTTACGGAATGTAGAAATGTGGATTCTGTTTTTAAAGCACATTCTCAGAAATCATCCTACTCAACATTAATGTCAGTTTAGATCACACAGCATTATCTTTTATGGATGCTATGGATGGTATTACAACGGTTTATTTCTATATTAGAATTGGCTTTATTGTTATTTGAATTATTTATTTGAATTATTTTTATAACAAGTAACTAGTTCTAGTAGGCTAATTAGTTCTAACGTCTAACCCAGCTCCCAGCTGTCAACGGGCAGACGCCAGGGTACATAGATACACCCTGGATGAGTCACCAGCTCATCAGGGCCACATGAACAACAACCATTTTTGTCTTATTATTGTGCAACATAAAAACAACAAACAAGTTCTGCTCGTCCCATCCGAGGGCTCCAGAATCAGTCCAGACATCATGACATTGCTTTCAGAGAGGTTTATTGAAAGAAATATTTTCAAATGTTATAAAGTTCAACCTTTGCTAACGCTATCACACAATCAGAACGACCATCAGGACCATCAGGATTTGACTGACTAAAGCATCAGCTCATAGCAGTGCGCAGCAGTACTCTGCAGTATGCAACAGTACGCAGTGTGGTGATGGTGATGTCAGACACAAATGATGAATTTCATAATGGGTTTCTCAAACATACACACACTCAGTAATTTTTTTGTCAAAGGTTTGAACAGAGGATAACAGCACATGCATTGGAGGGGGGCTGGAATGGAGGTGGGGGGACTTGTGTCGCTCTAATATGAACTCGGACGATAATGGGACATTCCTAAGTGATGACTTCCACCTCTCTGGGCAGAAGCAGGTCTGTGACATTTCTGACGAACATGATTCGGCCGTGAGAAGCTCACACATGCATCACTCCGTCACAGCAGTTCGCAACCCAGGATACAATTATGCAATGATATCAATAATATTTGTCTATCTATATTTGCAGCTATTCAGGCTCCCTTTCTTCCAAGAAATACACTCTCCACGCATATAGCGACGCACCTCAAGTCCGCTCTGCAGGACTTTAAGTGCAGCATGCAAGTAAAAATGTCCACAATATTAAAATGCTTCATTATGCTCATCAGCATCCTTATTATCATCATATGCACTTTTTTTTAAATAACATAAATTCATTTCATTAGAAATTAGGACAGACTTTATTTCATTAGTATATTTTCCTCTATAATATTCTGCATTTCAAAGCATGCCGAAGAAATGTTTCAGTTTCTGCATAGTGCTGGCTATATGAGTGCCAAAGTTTGATTCCTTTACACGTAGAAGTTGGTATGTACAAGCAGATAGTGACAGAGCAGATCCAGTGTCATGTACGTAGTACTGCCCCCCTATCCCCACCCCCCCTCCACCCCCCCAAGTGCTCATGTCTCTATAGAACTCATTGAAGTCCGAACAGAGCTGGAAAAAGCTCTGTCCTATGGAAGAGCCATTAAAGTGTGTACGCATTCAGTGTAAAAGGGATTAAATACAATATAGCTTTACCCACCCACCCCTTATTCAGCTCCTCTGTGGATCCAAATCCATTGTTTATTAGGTCATCCTCTACTGTTCATTTATGCCGTACGCATTATGTCCTCTCTGCTCGAGAATATTCACTAACCGACACAAATAAGCTGAAAGAAGAAGAGTCAAACACATTCGAGAGTCGAGGTCATAGTTCTGAATGAGAAGTTACAGTTCAGGCCACTAGGTGACTAGTTAGCAAACCACAGAACCATGTGCTACAGTACGTGAGATGGCAGGAAGAGGCCACGTCTGCCGATCACAACCTCAGCACGGCTCCATGGCAACAGGGAAATGTGACGGCAGAATGATGGATGGAATCAACAAACTGAGACAGGATCAAGTGTCTGCTGACAAGCTGATGAACAGCAAAGAACCAAATCAAACACACTGAAAACTAAATACAGTAGTTCTAGGAGGAGGAGAATCTTCAGCTCAGAGAAACAGTCGACGATCGGGTGCATGTGTCGCTGTTCACACACGACCGTTGACCTCACAACCCTCTGATTGTATCATTGGTTGGACTTAACAATCTCAGACGCTCTTGCAGTGTTACGCCCTCATTTAAAGTCAAATTAGTTGAATTACACATGAGAACAATAAGCTTTGGTTGGAAAGTTCCGTGCACAAAGTTGACTGCAGCCATAAAGCTGCTGCACTGCAAAAGTGACACGTGTATATACACCAATGCATACTGACTTCATATAAATAAAGACCATTAACATACAGTTGATGAACAAACCTCACTGAAAACATGGAAAAAAAAACCACAACAACTCTTCAATGACTCAACAATAAAGTAGAATCCCACAAGCGAATAAATAAATAAAATAGCTTCGACCATCAAGCAGCAAAGAACAGACTTTACAAACTGTCGTTAAAGTTTGAGGATGTGACTGCTAATGTTTGTGGTTGTTTGGAGCGATCAGACGACGACAACGACACATTCCTGAGTCTTTATTAAACATGTGGACTGTTTGAGAAATAAAGTGCGAAAAACATCAACAGACGTGACGGAGCTGCTACAAATCTGTTTAAAGGAATATTGCACTTTTTTGGGACACATTCCAGGGTGTTTGTGTTTGGGAAGACTTAAATTAATCAGCAAATTGGGTTGAAATTGCCATCATCAGAGTTCCCTGCTCGTATCGTCCCATTGTGTTTTTCTGAAGTTCAAAAAACTAAACTTTCATGGTCAGTAACATCCCACTGGCAGATATTCAAACGTGTCTTTTTTTGTTTAAATCAGGGATCGAATAGTGAAACTGAGCTAAAGACTCATAAGTCATTCTTCATCATTCTTTCACCAAATGTCTAATGAAATGAAAACAGGTGTTAAGTAACATCTCCACGCACACACACACACACACACACACACAGACACACGCCTGTTGGTTGTGAATTACCACTGCAGTCACACTGTAGATTGAATTTTTAGAAATTGGGGGTGATGTTGTAAAATTCTGTCTTTTTTTTTTTTACTGTCACTAAATTGAGGTCTTATTGTTCACATTGTTCATAAACCTCCTGTCTATCAAACGAAAATGAATCACGTCATGCTGAATCACACTTTGTATCACAGATCATCATGACAGCAGCAACTATAAATGTGAACAACTAAATTAATCATTTATCCCCAGTTATCAATGTATGTAGTCAAATTTATCTGTGTTTTAATTAAATTTATTCCAGTTTCAACGTCACCAGCGTCAGGACACGACATCTGAATCCGTCAGTGGGATCGTTTCAATCTGAATGTGAAATGAGAGAATATAAATGAATATAGAGTAATGGAATTAAAGCATATTCTGACCTCATCATGTCCCTCAGAAGTAATTTACAGCTGTTTTGTTTTTCCTCTGGCCGCAGGTGAAACATGCCTCGTCCTGTGATGCTTCCGAGCAACAGAATGAACAGAACCTGTGTTTTTATCCTCAGTATATTTCTTTCTTATTGTTGCAGACACTCAGGACCACAAACATCGCTCAGAACCACACAGCAAATATTATTTCTGCACTGAGCCAAGCGAAACCAGATAATTCAAATAGTTTAGTGCCACTGGACAGATTGATAAAGTCACGTGAGTCGACGAGCATCGGCTGGAGTCAAAGGAGAGAAAAGCATCAGGACAAACATGTTCCATGGACTCAGATGTGACGTATTTCAACAAAAAGCATTTGTGCTGATTTGATTCATGAAAAGCTCCGTCTCCTTTCCACTCACATCAGTTTGGGGCAAAAACAACAAACTGGGCCTCCAGTGTCCATTCACAGAGTGTGATGGCACTGTGCTCTGGATATCTGCCAACAAAACAGGACAAACACACACACACACAGACACAGCAGCTTTGGAGCTAAACTTAGCGCACATGTAGTCACTCACTTTCTGTCAGTGTTTGCATATTGATCAGAAAAAAATGCATTCAGCTGGTCGTAAACTGGCAAACCTGTGTGTTTGACTGTGATAAACTCCCCGGCAGTGCATTCAAAGCTTCATGACAGATGATACGGACCAATGAAAGCTGAGGTAGCAAATTCACCAATGATCAGCCAGTTCCTGCGAAGCCCAGATACATAAAACCTCAGTGTTTTCACACGACGGCTGGTTGCCTAGCAACAGAAGTGGTGAGGTGATGATGTGTAAGGAGCAGTCTCTCTTGGCGTCCTGAACACCTTCTTGCTTCTCTCTCTCGCCGTTCGTTTGAGTCAGGTGGGATTTGTTTGCTCTGTGTGGTGCAGTTGTCCGGTGGTATACCTGTACGTTTGCCAGTTTACCTGTCTGACTCCGCCTCCTCCCCGCCCATCTGCCATGTACAAGCAAATCTCTACGGCGACAACAACAAAAGGGCAGCTGATATGTTCACTGAAAAAATCCATGGCTTTTAACCTTCTGATTCCCACCCCTGAGATACGATCCAGCCAATCACGAGAGCTCTATGTGTGGGGATGGGGGGGTCAACCGACAGAGGACAGCAGGTTTCCTGTTAGGCCAGCTAACACTACAACTACACCACCCCGTCTGGGAAGCGCCACTGACGTACAGCATTTAACAATAGGAGTTTCAGTGCAAGACGTAAAAATGGCTACTGGGTTTCAGCGGCGTCTGTGGTGTGGATTCAGTAAAGGGATTGTTCTACGGGGCAGCAGCTCTGTTCTCATGACGACGGCTTCCGTAGACAACTGACAGGTCCCAACCAGGTCATTGGGTGTCATTGGCAGAGTTCTGACTGTCAGATGAAGAGCAGGAATCAGAGAGAGAAATCCTTTAGGGAGGATGAGGATGAGGAGCAGGTGACACCGGCTGGTAACAGGAGGTACGTAACCCTCCCCACTGCCCCTCACACACACACACACACACACACACACACACACACACACACACCCTCTGCAGACTTCAATTCTTCTCTAGCTCCCTCCCGGATCGGAGCTGTGTCTCTGTGGTGTCCGTGAGTCCAGAGGCGTGTGTGGTTCTTGGAGAGACAATCTCCTCTGGACCTCAGAGGCCAGAGCTGCTAACTCTGCTGCAGCCGCACCA
>CAAKHB010002066.1:33724-60158 GCA_901007665.1 Aeoliscus strigatus | reverse complement strand
TGGTTGCAGGAGGAGCTGGCGGAGGCCAAGAAGCATCAGCGGCGAGTGGACAGAGATCTGTCAGCAGCTCGGCAGGAGAACATCAGGCTGACAGCAGCTCTGAAGGAAGCTGAGCTGAAGCTGCCAGAGCTCCAGAGACAGCTGGAGGAACATCAGCAGGCTGAAGCTGAGAGGGAGGTGAGGTATCTTCTGCTTCTGCTGCTGCTTCTGGTGAATGTATACATGTGTCATTGTGTGTGTGTGTGTGTGTGTGTGTGTGTGTGTGTGTGTGTGTGTGTGTGTGTGAGACAGCTGAGCACCTCCCGTCTGAAGCTTGTGGAGCAGCAGCTGAGAGACATGTCGTTGGAGCAGGAGCTGCTGCTTCAGGCCTTTGAGAAGGTGACAAACACACACACACGTCTGCTGTCAGTGACCAGAGCCACTGACATGTTTGTTTGTACGTGCGTCTCCACGTGTGTCTGTGTTTGTGCATCTGTTCACGTGTGTGTGTGTGTGTGTCAGATGGAGCAGGAGCGTGACGATCTGCTGAGGCAGCAGACAGAGTCCCTGCTGTGTGTTCAGCAGCTCAGCAGTCTGAAGCAGCTGCTGCTCCAGAGGAAGCTGTCGGCTGTGAGCGACGCTCTGGAGAAGGAGGAAGCAGCACTCTGCGCCGCTGTCTCCAGCTGCAACCTGGAGCCGCCTGCAGCCGCTGCCGCCGCTGGGAAGCTCCAGGCAAGTTCATCAAACACACCACAGCTTCAAGGCCTGTTCATACTCTGCTGTTGTCGCTGCTTTTCGTCACATCATCTGGACAGAACTCTTTTCTCAGTGGTGTCCGAGAATTATTGTGTGACTGGTCAGAAATGCTGACGCCACTGGAATGAGACACTGGAATCAGCTCTGCTCCGTTCATGGCGATTGAGGTCTGCTTCAGTGCATTAAATCGACCGGATTCTCTACCGCATTGTGTGTAGCTTTGGGTTTGCGCGATGTTCTCTGTGTCAACTTGACGCCTATGAGGAACGTGCAGCGGCGCCGCCTGTCAGACCTCACTGACTGACAAGACCGACCGTGGATCGTGTTCCTGTTCTCGCGGAGTCAGAACGGGCCTTGATTCGCCCACTACATTGGTGCTAGCTTACTTTGGAGGACGGTATCTATTTGCGCCGTTTGCTCCATCCAGAAAAGGACGGAGGTAGACCAGTGTCAGAACAAATGAATGCAGGTAGGGGAACCCACTGAAACTTCCAGCTTTCAATAACTTTTTTGATCGTGCAAATAGCGTAATTACGGTAGTCCAACGTATGCAAGCATATCAGCAGCAATGGCGTCAGTGTTAAATGAAGTTTGAGTCCCACAGATCTTTGACCTACCTGACAGCAGAAAGATGTTCCAGCTGTCAGGGGTCAGATGTCACCGAGGCTCCTCCAGGAGGTCTGAGTGTCATGTTTCACAGGAAACCTTGGAGAGCAAAGATGTCACTATCAAGTCGCTGCAGGACGACTTGTCCCGAGTGTGTCAGGTCAGTGATCGGGTTCTCCATTAGAATGAAACGTTGAACGTTCGCTGACGACGACGACGACCTCTGACTTGCAGAGATACAACGAGCTGCTGCGGAGCTGCCGGGAGAAGATGGAAGCTGCAGGAGCTCCACTGGACGTTCACTTCAAACCCGCTGAGGTCCTGCTGGGTGGAAGGAGACACACACACACATACTGAACCCTGCTGGACGCACACACACACTGCACCCCAGTGGACATACCCACTGACTCCCGCTGGACACGCAGGCACACACACACACACACACACACACACGCTGCTGATCCTGTGTGTGTTGTAATTGCTGGATAGATGTCTTATGAATGTGTGTAGATGATTATGTCTTAATCCTTTAACACCAATGGTATCAGAGTACCGTAATCATGAGACTATTTATACACTGAGAAAACTTCCTCTGTTGTCAGCAACTCTAATCAGGTATGCTAGCTAATGCGCCACAGACGTATGGGAACGTTCTTCCTCTCGATGACCTCCTCCTCTGTTGCTGATGTTCAGTAGAAACTTCTGGAAATATGTTTGCCTTTCTTTCCCCAACAATCCTTTGTTCCTTAAAGATTCCCTCAGTATTCATTGTGTTTCTCTCCTCCATTATTTATTTGTCCAAACCAAAGCTGCAAATAATTCTCTTCACCGTAGGTCAAATATTCACTTCCACCAGAGGAGCAAAGAAAACATCCCAAAGTCCAAATGTACAGTTGAGTTTGTTTTACTAACCCTCACACGTACAAAACATATTTACATTCTATGTACACATCAAAAGAAACCTGGCATGTTCCGTTTCTTCTTGCTGATTCTTTGGAATAAACAGTAAAATCCTGCCACTCGATGTGTCGAGTGAAAACAGATTTTTCAACAAACGGCATCATGTCAGAGGATGTCTGAGCAGTTCTTCAGGAGTTTCAGAGCAGCAGAAGAATGGAGCCGTCGGCAGATGTCCAGTTGAAACATGCAGGAGCCACGTGATGAGACGTTCAGCGGTGGAGCTTCATCCGGTGCCGTGGCTACTGAACTCGAACACGCCCTTCTTAAAGAACGGCAGGAAGTCGCAGACGTCGTGCTTGGACAGACGGGAGGCGTCTTCATCGGTCCGCAGCGGCGAGCTGGAGGACGACAGCATCACCTGGAACAGGTTCCTCAGGTAGCGCTGTAAGAACCAAACCAGAGTCGTGAGTCCGATGTTTCCTGCCGCTGTGACGTCAGGTAGAAGAAACCACCCTGCCTCTAAGTGATTCCGCCGTTCAGCCACCATCCGTTCGTCCCGGTTCCCAAACAGCTTCTTTGGAGGAAATTCAAGCGCCGCCAGCTGCAGAGACACCGGGAACACACGTCCATTAAAGATCCTTTCTGCTTGACCTGACGAGGACCCCCCCGTCGTACATACAGAGGTCCTACGTCACACCCTACGTCGTCCTGACTGTTTCCTCTTTTGTGTCTCGTTGCTCTGTTGTTGACTCGCCGTGTTTGGTTTTGGCGGTTCTCAGTGTGTGGGGGGGGGTTGTCTGGATCCTGTTACCAGGATTAACACCAACTAGATCACCATCATTTTCTCACTTTTTTGGTCTACTGGTTGGTTGTATATTTTCGTTAAATACAGAAGATAGGGTTAACTGTTCTTTGAGTCACTGCAGCAGAGAAACAAAAAGTATCGTGATTGGCCAGAAATGCTGTAAATGTTCATTTTGTGCCCAAAGATATTCTCGCTCTGGATCCAAAGAGGAGCCGGACCTAAGAGGAGTCTGACGACATGTAGGCTCTGCGGACGTGTGACTGGTGGAAGTAAACATTGATGGGGGGGGAAAAAAAAGTCTTCAAAGAGAGAACAATGTGTAAGAACATAGGGAAGGATCTCACCTCTGGATACTTCAGCTTCAGGCTCTTGTGCATTTCCCGAAAGCGGCTGTAGCGGCGGAACACCGTCCAGCTCTCCTCCATCACGCTGATCTGAGGGACGACAGGAGAACATGACGGAGATCAGATGGCAGGAGATGTCTGACCTGGACCTGGAGCTCAGCCGCTCACCTTCACCTCGAACTCAAAGTGCTCGTCCTTCCCCTGGCCGCGCAGGACGTACCGAGGGATGCTGATCTTCACGGGCTCCTGGCCGTCACCACCAGTTCCCAGAGGACGAGACACCAGCTGCTGCAGAGGACGAGGTCAGAGGTCGACGGGGGGGTGGAGTCCAACGACAAGTCAAACCACAGGAATCAGTTCAATCTTTATTAATCCAACTTTTATTCTGTAAAATTTAAAAGGTTCATTTAACATTTATATTTCCAGAACATGAATGAATATTGAGATTTATAATTATATTTTTTAATTTCAATTTTAATTAATTTCAATCTCCACCCTTTATCACCGGACGGCACCACCAGCAGTATCACCGACTACATAGGCTACATAGACGCTAGTATACTTTGGAGTACCGTAATTACATGACTATGTGCACAGAAAACGATTGGTTCTATAAAATTGAGAACAGCCATGCTGCTGTCAATACGGTAATCCCCTTCACTCTGTTGCTGGAAGCTGGCGAGTCATTACCGTAATGACAGCAATTTGGATGTGAGCGAAAATGGTCAACTTTCAGGAAGCGATCGTCGTTTTCAGATCAAATAGTCACGTATTTACGATTCTCCAACGTAGGCTAGCGTGAACACCGTCGGTGTTAAAGGGTTAAAGTGCAATTGCAAAATTACAAACTATAACTGAAGTCAACAGTCAAAAGAGGTGAAAGGTCAACCCTGTCCATCAGTCAGCAAACAGTTTTAAAACGTCTGAACCATGTTCTTGTTAAAATGCTGCAGATGTTTCCACCGGGTGACCTTCTCAGACGCACATGTGACGGACGAAGGTCACAGCGTCTGACGTGGAGCTGAACTCCAACCTCCAGGAGTCGCCCCGGGGGTCGGACGAGTCTCCGCTGTGGAACAGGACGTCCAGCAGCAGGCAGCCGTCGCTCCGTCTCACCAGCAGACACCGGATGTCCGAGCGGTGGCGGAGGACGAGTCCGGAGTGCCGCGGTGCCGGTTGGAGCGCGGCATCCTCCTGCAGCAGGGCCACGTGCGTGTCGGTGAGGAGCAGCTGGAGGACAGCGGAGCTCTTCACCCGGACGCTGGTGTAGAGGAGCGGACGCACGTCGGCCAGCAGAGGTCTGCCGGGGACGCTCATGTTCCCGTGGACGAGGTAGAGCAGGTCAGCGAGGACGCGCTGGAACCTGGAGGTGACGTGCAGGCCGTGGTCCAGGGGGACATCGGGGACAGAGGAGCTCCAGTCCAGAGAGAGGAGCATGAGGTCTCCGCTGAGCAGCGGGTGGCGCTCCAGCTCTGAGAACCTCTGAGGCGTCAGGACCTTCAGGAAGGATTTGCACAGCTCCTGGCTCAGCTCTCCACTGTAGGTGAAGGCCACCAGAACGTTCCGTTCGCCACGGCCCGTCAACCGGACATGTTGTCCCGCCAGTCCCACCTGGATGTCACTGATCTCCAGGAGCTTGAAACGGTGGGAAACAACCAGAGTGTCGTCCGCCGCTGCCGAGACGACGACAGCGTCCTTCTCCAACAGCAGCAGGCAGCCAGGTGTGGACACCGGCTGCAAGCCACTGGCAGTCTTCAGCCAGAAGATGTTCACAAAATCACCGAACTGCGTCCGAGGAAGCAGAGGGTCCAGCTCGTCCCTCAGCCTCTGGGCGCAGAACGGCTTCAGCCGCGACAACGGGGGCGGCAGCTCCACCAGCCGCTGGTGGAACACCTCCGGGCTGCCACTCCTCCACACCGAGCCTTCAGGCCACTCGGGGGTGCTGGACGACGAGCTGTGGAGAAGATCCAGGCTGACGTCTCCAGACGGATTCACCAAACGGACTTTGTGCTCGCCGGGAACGGAAGGTTCCGGCAGAAGTTGGAGCTCCTTGGTCTTGATGTACTGAGACACCAGCAGCTTCACGTCTGCTGCTCCCACGCTGCGGATGACGTCTCTGGTCCCTTGCAGCCGCCGGCCGGCGTCTCTGCACACCTCCGACAGCTTCCCCGCAAAGAACCCCAGAACGTAGCTGCGGTTAACTTCCATGTCCTGGGCCGGGGGTTTGATTCCACCGAGAGCCGCTTCCTCCAGCTGATGTGGGAGCGTCTCCACCGACTCAGAGGGACGGCAGGACGTGACTTTCTCCTGCCAACAGTCGCGAGGACGCTGCTTCTCTATCGGCCACAACCGACTTCCTCTGAGACGCACTTCCCGTTGCCATGGCACCAGCGTTTCTTCTTGTTCCTGTTCTGAGTTTGCACATGGAGGCGAGTTCGCCTGGAGGTCGGTGGCTCGCTGGAGGTTTGTCGACCATCCGCCGTCACTCTGGAGGAGGAGGAGGGGGCGTGACTATACCATCGACAGGGAGCTTTGAATCACGGCCGAGTCCTTCGTCAGAAGTGATCACCAGGTGCTCAGGTGAGAGAGATTTCAGATTGAAGGGTGAAGAAAGTGGTTCCGCATGCAAATTACAGCGACTTGACAAAACGTGGGCAAAGTAGCATTTCCATGGTGGGCGGAGCCAAAGAAATCCCACTGACTCCTCCCAGAGGAGATCCAGACGGTGAATGCTATTTTACCCACATTTGATGTCCTGGTTCCTCACATGAAGGACAAGAAGATGGAGGAGAATGATTTTGCATCAGTTACGGAGGAACACCTCATCGGCTGCCGCAAGAAAAACAGTGGATTTGAACCTTTGACCCTTTAACTCTACCACAGTGGATTTGAACCTTTGACCCTTTAACTCTACCACAGCTAGCATACTCTGGAGTACCGTAATTAGGCGTAAAACAAACGGTTCCTGAAAGCTGAGAAGTTACACCTCACAGCCAAGTTTTTGTCATTACGGTAATAACTCGCTGGTTTCTGGCAACAGAGTGAATGGGATTACCATAATGACAGCAGCATGGCTGTTCTCAACCAATGCATAAAATGGTCATGTAATTACGGTACTCAACATATGCTAGTGCCAATGTAGCGCCAGTGATACCGTGGGTGTGAAAAGGTTAAATTAATGTGCTCAGCAGCTCTTAAGTGTTTGATGGAATTGAGCTCTGGAAATTACTCCACATGAAATCAAACTTCTCAAACAGGAATGTTAGAATTGTAGGAATTATTTTACAGAGTCATTTTCAATGGGTTTCGTTTGTGCTGAGTCATGTTCCACAGACGAGGCCACAGGTTGGAACGAGCTGCTCAAAAAGGAAAGTCACCATTGGCTCCTGTCCTAAATGTCACTGAATGACATCATTGCCTAATTTTCATAATTTGCAGGTAACGACGGACGCTGCTTGCAGTGGACGGACACGCCGAATGAGTCGTGCTCTAAGCGAAACTCTCCACAACATCAGGAGGAGGATCTGTCGCTAGACGCTTTGGACACAAGTCCACAACAAGATCTCCAATGCTCTGTCCGCTCGCAGGGATCTGCTGATGAAAGAAACACCAGTCTGTTTCTATTGGCTGAGAGCCTTCCAATCGCTCCGTAAGCCAATGAATGACATCCGTCTGTCCAACACAGTCGCCCCCTGCTGGCCGTCACAAAGAACCCAGACGTGCTGCTCTGTCGGGTTCTCTGCCGTCTGTGGACTAACCCACAGGTAGGATCTCACCTGGTATTTCAACCTGCGTGGATTCACACTGTGCTGCTGCTGGTTGTCCTGCAAACAGGAGAACAGACTTCAACCAAAGGATCCGCAGAACAAACATCTGATTTGACCAGAACCAAAATAAAAACAAATCAACGCGAACACGAGTCAGTGGACATCTGGACAAGTGAAGTAGAAAATCAAGACAAGACGGATCAGTAGAAGGTCCATGCAGGTAGCTGCTGCGTCCTGTTCTTACCTCAGTTAGTCTAACAGAGCTAATGTCGCTAACCTCCTCGTCCTCCTGCAGGATTAAAGAACTACACGTCAGCGCCACACACTGCACTTCAAGGCTGAAACACTAACGGAAGCCGAAGACCTCCAGACGCCGAGACACCTGAGGACTCGCAGGTCAGTTATTCCACATGCTTTCACTCACCCGCAGCGACTCACAGGACAGCGACGGGTCCACACCGCCGCCGTTGAGGAGATTCATCTTACGTAGGCGGCGCTGTACCTCCTCCTCGATGTACGCGTTGATCCTGCACCAGGGAAACAGACGGAGGTTTGTCAGGACATCAGCGCTCAGACGTGTCGCAACGTCAATTCGTCTGAGAGAACAAATATTTTGGGTGAACTCACTGTACTGAATCACTGAAAAGATTTGTTCATTTCACTTAGCTTGTGGGTGAGCCTGATTCGTTCGTCTGTGAAGTTGACTGACACAAATCACTCAGTGAAATTGAAACTGACTCAGGGTACAGTGAGGTAGGCGTAGCCTGACGTCACTGCTCCTGAAATGTAACTAGTCGTCATGGCTACATGAAAGACGCAACAACTCTGGACGGTTTGCGTCACAAGACTTTCCCAGCTCTAAGAGGATGGATTCTATGTTTGCAGAGAAAATAGAACCGACCAGAAGATGATTTTTGACCGAGTGAAAGTGAGCAATGGTGATCTTGTTGGAGTGAGTGCCGTAACAAGATCCACTCACTTTCAGTCGCTATTGCTGGAAGGAAACAAAGGAAAAAAAGGAGAACTGGAAAAAAGAGACACAAGAAAGGCTCAGGACATGAAGAAATATGAAAAAAGGTACTGAGAGTACTGGACGAACTAGTTCACTGAACCAATCGGTAAACCAATCTTTTTACTGGTTCCAATGATTCAGTCCACCTAAGAACTGCTTTGCCTTCATCATGACTGACCTGTCATCGGACAGCGGCAGCAACGTGTTGAGGCTCTGGATGTGGCTGACCGGCGAGCTGCTGTGAGACGCGCGGTCGTCGCTGCTGATGGAGTGAGTCCTGCAGGACTCATCCCCCTCGCTGATCCGCTGCCTCAGCTGCTGGATCTCCTGCTCCACTCTGAGGAGACGAAAAGCGAACGTGAGAGAATGACGCCGGGGTATCACACACACACACACACACACACAGGAACCAGGTGACTTCAGCAGAGGATCACAGCTGTGGTACAGCGGTCAACGGTATCTCCAGCACTACACTGGCGCAAGCATACTTTAGAGTACTGGAATTACACGACTATTTGTGCTATCAGAAAACGGTTCCAGTGTCACTCTGATCTGGTGGGAAAAAGGAGAAGAGTTCCTGAAAGTTGAGAACAGAATTGAGAATTCACTCTGCTGGCAAGTTATTACTGTAATGACAGCAACTTGGCTGTGAAGGGAAAGTTTTCAGCTTTCATGAACTGTTTTCTGATGCGCAAATAGTCGTGTAATTACGGTACTCCAAAATATGCTCACACCAATGTATCGGCTGTGATACCATCGTTGTTAAAGGATTCAACTGTGCAGTCACACAGCCAGTGGATTGTTTCAGAAGAGTCCCAGATGCAACAGACGCTGCTGCTGCGCTAAAAACAGATCGCAATTTCCCATGAGCAGACTGCGCAGAAATTGTGATTATGCGGAAAAGAAGCTGATGTCCGTCCAACATGAATGCTTCTACGTACGTGTGTGTGTGTGTGTGTGTGTGTCGCTCTGGGTCTTATCTGTGTTCAGGTTTTTTCTACTTCTCAGTGTTTTTCTTTGTTTCAAGTGACTGGACGTGAGCAAATCACATGGTACCGCAGTAACTACAACAAGATGGACGCCATGTTCTGCTCACCTAATCACCTTCAGGACGGTTCTATTTTCAAACATAGTTTTGGAACCCGTTCACATGCCGCGTCTGAAATGCACCCAGTGGGACTTCCGGATGGCGGCGGTGCCCCCTCCCCCTCCCCCCTGGCGTGAGGTGACCTTCTGACCTGTGCTGGTCCAGCCCCGCCTCCGTCCTCAGACCATGTTGGCGCTGCTGCTCGCCGTCAGGCTCGACGGAGACGCTCCGCCTCAGAGCAGAGTGCCTCCTCTCCAGCCGAGCCACCGCCTGCTCCATGGCCTCCCTCTGCTGCTTCTCCTTGGATTCCAAGATCTCCTTTTCTTTGCGCCGGACCTTCTCTTCTTGCCGCGCCACGTTGGCGGTGAACTCATAGGTCTCCTGGAGCTGCTGCAGCTGCTGGGCGCTCTGCCAGTGCAGCTTCAGCTTCTCCTCTTTGTCCTCCAGCTCCTTCTCCACCTCGTACAGCGTGGAATCCAGCCCTGGCGGTACATCGCAGTTTCCGTTGCTGCCTCTGCCGCTGCGTTCCAGCATCTCCATGGCTCGCTGCTTCTCCTCTGCCACGGCAGGGAGGAGGTGGTTGGCCAGGCCGCTCAGCTGATGCTGTTTCAGCTGCAGCCGCTGCTCCTGTCTGAGCAGCTGCTCCTCGTGGCCGACGGCGGCGCCCTTCTCCTGCTGCTCCTTCAGGCCACGGTCCAGGAACAGTAGAGCGTCACCGTCGGCAGCCACCTCCTCCTGCAGGCGCTCCCGCTGCTGCCGCAGCTCCACCTCCAGCCGACCCAGCTCCTCCACCTGAGCCACCTTGAAGTCGGCATAGCGCCTCTGGGCCGACTGGGCCTCCTTACCAGCTCCCTCTGTGCTGGTCCGCTCCCCGGTCTCTTTGGCGCGGAGCAGCGCCTCCCGGATATCGGCCAGCGCCCGGCACTCGTCCTCCAGGCGGTGGGCGTCCTCCCTGGACAGCAGGGTGGCAGCCGCCTCGTGCTTCTCCCTCAGCTGCTCCTCCAGCCGCCCCACCAGACTCAGTTGCTCTCGCTCCTGCTCCTCCAGCCGCCGCCGTTCCGCCTCCAGCCGGACCGTCTGCTCCTCGCGTTCCTGTTTCAGCTTCTCTAGCTCGAGGAAGATTTCCGTTTGCTCCACATCGTGGCGCTGCTCCTCCTCTGCGTCGTCCTCTTTCTGCCGCAGCAGCTCCAGTTCCTGGACCTCGGAGCGCCTCTCCGCCTCAAACCGCTCCTTCTCAGCCAAGAAGTCACGCAACCGGCTCTCGATGTCCTGGCTACGGCGGCGCAGGCTCTCCTCCTGGCGGAGGATCCGCTGATGCACCTCCTCAGACTCTTTCCGCTGGCTCTCCACCTCCTGCTGGAGGCGCTCCAGCTCCACCTTCTCACTCTGCTGCTTAGCCTCCATTTCCTTGATCAGGGTCCTTACACACGCACACAAAAATTCATGCGCACCCACACAAACATGCATGCACATATGCACACACAGTCATCCGCACAAACGCACCATTTAACCAGGTTCCTGGAGGCCTGTGTGAACATACAGAGGAGCAAACGTCGTACCTCTTCATCTCCAGTTTCTCCAGCTCCTCTCGCTGCTGTCGCTCAAACTCCAGCCTGAGAAATTCACAGTCACAGTTATTAAATCCTCGTCCTCTCCACACACACAAACACACATATAAATAAAATGCGACATATTGTTAAAACAGAAAAAAAAAAGCGTACGGTGAAATGGAGACGAGCAGTGAGGACACAGACAGCGTGTGTGTGTGTGTAAAGGACGGGACACTCTGGACGAGTCAACACGTCGTTTGTGTTACAAACACTTAGACAGGAAGTGGACAGAGTCTACCTGAGGAAGACGGGGCCCTTCTCAGTGAAGAGCCTGTTGTGGGGGGACAGTTAATCCCAGTGAGCACAGGAGAGTTCATCTTCCGGGGAACATGAATGTGACACCAGCATTTTGTTCCATATGAACGATAAAACACGCGTAGAGAAAGTTTCCTTCAGGTCAAAACAACGTGTTTTCATTTGTTCAACAGCTGACTTCGATGGGATAAATAACGGTCATGTGACACACCATCTGGACTATTTTCAAAGTAAACCCCATGTGGACTCCTACTCATGCAACTCGTCGATACAACGATGTATTGTACTGTCACATGACATAAGAAGAACAGAAGGAGCAGGGGGAGGGGATCATATGTTCTCACCCAGGGTTGTAGAGCATCACAGCCGACAGGTTTTCACAGGACTGAGACAGGTCACTCATGGAGAGACTCAAGGAAGAGAGGAGCCCGCTCTGAGGAGACACCCCACCACCACCATCATCATCATCATCATCATCATCATCACCACCACCACCAAACTGTCTCACCTTGCGTTTCTCTCTCAGCCTCGCCGCCTCCTTCGGATGGTTGAAGCGGAACATGTTGGTTCTTCCGAGCAGAATGACGGCACCTGTTTGTCAACGGACAAGATTGTGTATCGTTTGTATCACGATATGATACAAACGATACATCAGTGTTAGCATAATTTGGAGTACTGTAATTACACAACTATAAGCGCTATCAGAAAGCAGTTCCTGAAAGCAGAGAAGACACTTTTCACAGCCAATACAGTAATGACTCACTGGTTTCCAGCAACAGAGCAAATGGGATTACCGTAATGACACAGCATGGCTGTTCTCAGCTTTCTGGTAGTTGTACACAACTGGTAGGGAAACCAAGTGATACTTTTTAGTTTTCAGGACCCGTTTTCTGTGCAAATACTCACATAATTACGGTACTCCAAAGTAGCACCAATGTAGCGCCGTGGATACCGTGTGTGTAAATGGGTAAAGTTGCAGTGTTTTAAAAAGTGGGTTGAAACCTAAGCCTGTTCAAATGATATCTGACCATCATTTGATAACTTGCTTAGTGCCGAAGAAACACAGAAAAAAAATCTAGAAATAACATGTGGACGTGATGTGTCCTCACCTTGATTTAGCTGCGACGGCTCCGTCACCTGAACCCCGTTAACAGAACACTGAGCTTCACCCAGAGGCTTCAGGGTCACCGTGCCGTTGTGGTTCTCAAATATGCAGTGTTCGCTCTCCAGGTCCAGACCGTGAAGGACTGCAAGACCAGAGGTGCACAGTCTGTTTTCATAGAAACATCTCCTTGTTTGACCAAACTGACTAAATATCTCTGTCGCCACCCTGCTGGACAGCAACAACATAAATGCAGTGTTTAACCCTTTTAACGTTGACGGTATCTCCGGTACTACGGTCAAACTAGCATACACTGGAGTACCGTAATTACTTGCCGATCTGCCTCTGGATGTTGAGCACAGCCATGTTGCTGTCATTATGGTAATCCCATTTGCTCAGTCGCCGGAAGCCGGCGAGCCATTACAGTAATAACAGCAACTTGGATAAGAAATCCAACTTCAAAGCATTCAGGAACCTTCCAGGGTTTCAGGTAACACAAATGGTCAAGTCATTACTTCAACGTATGCTAGCATGAACGCAGCGCCGGTAAGACCGTCAGTGCTAAAGGTTTAATCTGATATTATGCTAGTTTGTTTTCTCCTTCTCTTTAGGCGGCTGACACTCACTGATATCCTGTTCTGTGGACGCGTCCTCTCGGCCCACATACGTTCGTCCCTCCTGAAGACAGAAGTTCAGATTGCACAGAGAAGAAGAAAAACACACAACTTTAAGAGGAACGTTCACACCAGCAGCGTGGTCAATACAGCTTCCACAGAGGTACACTCAGTATGCGTACAGACAGACAGACACACACACATACAGACAGACAGACAGACAGATGTGTGTGAGTGAGGTGGGTGCTCAGACCTTCAGGTGGTAGAGGATGATTCCGGTGCTGAGGAGGTCGTCGTCGATCCCGATAAGGTGCGGCAGCTCAGAGTCCAGCACCACTCCAATCCCCTCTTTCCTCAGAGCCAGAGTCTCCTCCTGCACACGTTCCATCCACACGTTCAGCCACATGACAACTACACACACACACACACACACACTTCCTGTCTGATGAGTCGCCGTGGTCGCCCACAACGACAAATTAGTACACACTACGTTACCTTCAGGATGTTCTGGGTCTCGTTCCACTTGTTGGTCCACTCTTTGGTCAGCTCCAGGACCTGCACATGCACACACACACACACGCACTAACGACAGCCGTCACACAGACGTGTCAGCTGACATGTGGAGACTTACCCGGGCCTCGTTCTGGTGCAGCTTCTCCTCCATGCTCAGAGCGGTGGGCGAGTCCAGGAGCGCGATCTGACAGACAACATGTACAAACTCTCAACATGTTGCATCGGACGTCCGAGGTTAGACCTCACAGTGAAAACAGCTTTCGACCATTTCACAGCGTGAACACTACCGGTAACGTGGTCAGATGTTTTGAGCTCCTTATGATGATCCCACCTACTTGTGCCGTCACCCTGTGCTTACCTGGTTGCCTTGAACCAGAAGAGCTTTCAGTCTGGCGATCTCAGCCCGCAGTTCTCTGATCAGCCGGACGTTGGAGTCCTCATTGATGGTGGGTTTGTTGATGATGTTCTTGGCGCGGTTAGCGTAACGTAGAGTGCTCAGTGTCTCGCCATAGTTTATGTCCGCAGGGGAAACAGCTGCAACAGAGAGAAGATTTGTTTTTAAAAAATTCGATCCATCCGCATCATCGATGGATTACATCATAGGGCGACGTCTCACTGGCGATCATGATGGTCTTGGAGTTCCCGCCCAGACTGTCCTTCAGCAGCCATGTTAGCACAGAGTCTCTGTATGGGACGAACACCGACTTCTTCTTCAGGTTGGTGTTCACGCTGTCCTGCGTCAAGTCCGCTGCACAGAAACATACTTGGAATAATGAGCAACTGTTTTCTACACAAACGTGTATGTGTGTGTGTGTATTTCTGACCGAGAGCGGAGATGACGTTGCCCAGGGTGACCAGGGACTTGTTGATGTTGCCTCCTTCCTTCAGTCTGACGCCGGTGGCTCCAGTGGCATCGGCTCGCTCGCTGCCTGCCAGATCGACCAGGTGGATCTTACTGACGGTCTCGCTCGGCATCTCGGCGTCAAACTTCGCCTGACAGAAGATTTCACATGTTTGAAGACAAGCATACTTTGGAGCAGACATGTTGCTGTCATTACAGTAATCACATTCACTCTGGGACACTTTGGGATATCAGCAAAAACTGTATTGTCATCCAAACATAATCGATATAATATCGTATTGTGATGAAACTGGTTATTTACACCCCTTGTAATTACGCGACTAATTTGCAGAAAATGTGGAACGGTTCCTGAAAGTTGAGACGTGTCACTTCACAGGCAAGTTGCTGTTCTTACAGGAACGACTCACCAGCTTCAGGCAAAAGAGCAAATGGGATTACAGGAAGGACAGCAACATAGCTTTCAGAAACCGTTTTCTCATAGCGCATTATTATGGGTACTGTCGGGGTTAAAGGGTCAACTGAACGTCACCTGTGTGAAGTTGATGGTGAAGATGGCGTGTGAGCGGCTGCTGACGTCGTTCATGCCGGTGCTGGCAGTGGTGCGCATGATGTTTCCAGCCTCCATCAGCTCCTCCACATCACTGTAGTTCTGCACCAGGTGTTTGGACAGATCTGAGGTCCACACATGAACATCATACACGTTAGTGAGGAGCGGTGACATCATACCTGAACCAGAAGCTTCCACTTGACCAGTGCTGAGCTCACACAAGAATCCATGAACCATAGTGCCTGTAGCGTTCCTCACCTTCCACATACGGCCCATCCTTTGGGTGCTCCCTCACGCGCAGGTTGAAGGTCTGAGTGGACTTCCTCCGCAGCAGGTCCCTCACTCGTTCGTTGTAGATCTCCAGGTAGCTGAAGGCACAAGCAATCATGTGACACTAGTTCCTGAGCGAAGAAACCCACGACATCACATCTGAAGGTGCAGCTGGAGGGAATCTCACCTGACTTCCGTGCGAAATGAAGCTTCGTCCCATCGAGTTGCCTCGGCGATGCGACTGAACAAACCCTCACAGAACCTTGGGATCAGCCCGGCGTCGCCCTGACAACAAAACAGTTTATTCATCACATTATATTTGACAAACATAAGCTGGACCACTGATGTTTCTGTCTGATTATAAATGTCACCATTTGACAGTAAATTCTGATTTACTCTTATGCAAAGCAACATGCAAAACATTCCACTTCAAGAAGAAACCTCTGACCCCTCGGCCACCACTGAGAGAATCTACCTGACGGTCACACACACTTACTTGATTTCCCATCATAGTGTAGGACTTCCCTGAGCCGGTCTGGCCGTAGGCGAACACGCAGGCATTGTAACCTTCAAAAGCCGCTTTCAGAACATCGGAGCCCAGATCTCTGAAAACCTACAATGGACCAAAAGGATCAGTGAGTGAATGTGTGCTGAGAGGAAACATGAGACCCTGCGGGCTCCAGCTGTGCAGGCAGCTTTCCCCTGGGAACATCTGCAGCCTCGTTCCCAGAGCAAGTCTTGTCACAAAAGGTCTCCTAAAGACCAATTTCTGCTTCTGCATTGAACTGCCATGGACCCTCCATCCTACCCTGCGTCGTCCTACACCGTCCTCAGCGTTTCTTCTTCTGTGTCTGGTCTCATAGCACCACGCTGAATCTAACCACAGTGTTTTTGTTTGTTTCCTTCAAGCGACTGGATTCTGTTACCACAGTAACTCTAACACGATAACCATCACGTTCTGGTCAATTTTTCAGTCAAAAATCGTTATACAGTGTTTTTAAATCTGGTGTTGGGTTAGACAGTTCCACCTGCATGAGAGGATAGAATGTAACATTAACAGCCAACCGAGTCAGTTGGTGTTACTAAATACATTTAAGTTTATTTACATTAGTGAGTTAGGTCAGTGTAACGAATGTCTGTTCAGTTACCTGAACACTGACGGATCAATTAAGGCTAACTTGACCAGATAATACTGAAATTGCTTAATAAAGTATTTTTCATTTCGCTTAAGTTAATTATGTCCTTTGTAAGAATGGTATTAAATTAGTTTGAACATAACTGGAAATTGTTGACATAATTAACTCCAGTTCACTCAGGACATTCACTGCACTGCAATTTTGTTTTCAGTGAGTGATTTGTGTCAGTCGACTCGTTCACAGGGAACGAACAAATCAGATTCACCCACCACAGTTCATTGCCACACACAGTTGAACTGTGAAATGAACAACTCTTTTCAGTAAGTGATTCAGTACAGTTCATTCACCCAAAGGATTCATCTTCCGAACGAATCATTCACAAACAGAACAACACTAACACTTGCCTTCTCCTGAGAGACGAAGCTGGAGCTCTTGCAATCAGCAGAGTCGTAGGAGAAGTCATAGGTGAAAGTCTTGATTCGCTCCCTCATTGAGTCGCTTGTGATGCCATCTGGCGTCTTTGCAGAGAACAGAGGCACGTTGTCAATGGAGAGGTTCAGACATCTTCAGACAGAACGAGGCAGCGCCGTACCTTCAGGTTGATGATGGACGTTTTGTTTCCTTCCATCTTGATGATGCACTTTGCCATCAAGTCTTTCTCCCTGAAAAACACCAGCGACACCTTTACTTCTGCTTCACGCACATCAATCTGCTTCCAGTGTTCACTGGAGGCTTCAGGTCTCCACATCACATGGGATCTACTCACCGTTTAAGATGTTTCGTCTGTTGCGTGTGTGTCTGTGTTGAATCTGTGTTTTTCTGGTTCTCGGGTTTTTCTTAGTTTCAAGCGGATTGTGTTACTGCACTAACTACAACTGCGCCATTGATTTTTTTTGTTTTTTCTGGAGTTGGACTTTTGATGTCAGATCAGAGTTCACAGCGAATCAGAAACATTGTCAGCTTGTGTCCACATCTGCACAAGGTTTAAGATTTTGTGTCTGCCATGGTCTGTGTGATAACTGCTGATGCAGACATTTTAAAGGACAAACCAGACGTACCATGAACACATTCCAGCCTCCAGAACATTCCATAAAACTGTAATCCTCATCAAAGGAGGAATTAATGCAGCGCTGTTGGTTTAAACTCATGGGGGTGAAGTGACTAATGCTGTTAGCCGCAGCAGACGACACAACCTCAACAGGGATTCAGTGTCAGTAGATTAACATGTCAGTAAAATACCACGTCAACCTGAAGTGTATTGTTTGTTCTTTCACCACTCATACAGACCTTACACCAGAGCAACACAAGAGGTGGATTATATAATGATGTGTGTGTTCTCTGGACATGGCTATCAGTCAGATAACACAGGATCCACTTTGCTTTCTGACACGAGGCCGACGAGAACATGTTATAGTGTTGTCACGTTCACAAACGATTTCTTCAAAAGAGATAGTCTTCTGGGTGAACAATCTGTATTGAATTACATGCTGAAAAAAATTGTTCATTTCAGTTTAGCTGAGTGCAGCAAAGAACAATTTTTTTTATTAACCTTTTTACTGAACTAATTCTACTTATCCCGTACAACTTAAAGAACTTTCTATCATCACTTATGATGACTGTGTTAATGTTCAGTCTCTTTTAGTTTCAGTAAAAGAAATATAGCCGATGTCACCAGCTTTTTACAATATTTCCATGTTAATCAAAAGATCTGTTTCAGTGGTTAATAAATGAACCAATCCGGTTTAAGTAGTTTTAATTTTTAATTCTGTTGGTTTGTCCTGTGTATGTCTCTAAACACACTGGGATGATTTACGAAAATCTTGTAAGAGTTCATCGTCACAGTGTGTCAATCAACGGATCAGTAAATCAGCAGTGGTCCACAGACATGTTGTGGTGTCCACATTCCACAACAAGAAAATAAATCAGTCCAAATCAGGTCAAACATCTGCTGTTGGATGGAACATTAAGTTGTACAGGTTGGGACAAATGAAAAGAAATAAAGTGTTGTGCACTTGATTTCTGCGATCACACTCCCGTCTGAGTCAAAGGAACAAAAATATTTCACCTTTAAATCACTGATAAACTGTTCATTCGTGTCATTCAAACAGGCTGAACATGGTAGCCTCACAAACATCAAATGCCTTATTTTATTCACTTTATTTTACAACGTCGTAAACTCACCGCCTGTTCATGGGCCTGACCCGGACAGCCACCCGAACCGATGCCATTGCACATCCCGCTGCTGTTCGTCCGGTCCGGTTCTTTAGCTTCAACGTGAGCAGGTACTCCAACAGCTAGCTAGGCTACCGAACTAGCATGGCAGCTAGCCGCAGGGCACCGGGGGCAGAAGTCGCACAGATAACCGGCTGGAGTGAACCGGAGCGGACACGCTGTCAGCCACTCGGAGGGTCGCTGCCGTGGACACAAAAACGTTACCGTGGCCCGGTGACTCCGCGTCGTATTCACGGTGTGAACCGGCTAGCATCCATCCGCATCTACTAGCCGCAGTGTCAGGTGGGAAATGTAGGCGAATTGCCGGACCAGAGGCTCAAAATTATCGTATTTTGAGGGGAATTATCGTACACTCGTCGGAACCGAAATAACGAAAGTGACGTGTCCCTAGGGTTGACTTCGAAGCGTGAGTCGAGTTATAGATTTCCGTCACCGATGCCCCGAGCTTATAAATTATCTGAGTGCCTTTCCTGTGAACAAATACTTAAAAACTGCTTTGATGCGTAAAGTCACGTGACCAATGGCGTAAAACAGTAACTGCTTCGGTCACCTGGGTGACTGGTACACTGGTACAACCATATATTCACGGAATGGTCACATTTTACATTTTAATACTTAGTATTTTCAAAGCAAAAGTATAGTGTGACAAGATGTGTTGACGCTCAAAAAATCAATTGACAACCCAAGTGAATTCCACTCAGCGTTGCCAGGTACACGATCATGTTTGTATTTGTACAATAAGTTGGCTTTCTGTACGATGCACGATCAGTAATCCTCCAAAAAGACAGTACGAGAGTTTGACCATTTTGTCAAGTCACTAAGGCTACCGAAGCAGTTACTGCTGAATGCGTCATCGGTCTTGTGACTTTTTGAGCATCAAAACAGCTTAGAAGTCGTGGATCACAGGAAATGCTGCTCCGACTTAGAAGATGTAGACATTTACTGTATATCGGAGCTTCACTGTCAGCCATAAATAGTCCACTGACGTGCGGTGAGGTTCATGGCCGGTGAGGCACAGACTCCTCAAAAGTCAGATTGTAAGAACTGAAAATAAGCATCTTACTTCACTCTTCATCCAACAGCATACAACTACTGATAATGGTTCATATCCCATCAGCATTCCTCTCAGTTACACTCACAAACCAACACAAACATATTTGTCAACAAAGAACTTTCTTTTATAGCTATGGATAGAGACATTCATATATACTGTAAACAAATTAAAGTAGAGAGATGTGAGCAGCACAAATGTAATTTTGAAAATGTAATTTTAACCTACAGTTATTTTTCAAACTTTAAATTCTGGTGCTTGAATTAATTTTGATAAAGTTTGCCTATCAAAATGATCAGAAAAAAAGAACAATTCTTTAAGGCCAAAAATGTATGCTGGCTTCAACAGAGGTTCTGTTAAAGCAGCACTGCAGCGAGAAAGCATCTGCCACCTTGCGTACGCCCCCTTGAGTTGAGGCAGAGTACTGCCTGCCTCACCTGCTGACTTTTCTCTGCACTTTATTGTGAGATCATCAGGAATACTTCTCTCACACCTACATAAAGGACATTACACAGACTGCAGAAAGTCATGGTGTATCACGAATATTTCTGTGAAGTTCATATTGGCGACATGCTGAGGAACAGAGACGGGCACGCGGCATACAACCCAGTTAGTATTGGATCATGGAGTCAGACATGAGGCCTCACCCGGGGTTTCTGCCCTGGATTTGATCAGAAAAACTCAAATACGTCAATTTTTACTCAATAAAATGTCAGAAATGTGTAGTCATACTGCGAATGCACTTTTAAAATTTTAATATTTATTCATGTACACTTTCTTTTTTCTTTTTTTTTGTCATGATGACAGGTGAGGCAGTGCCTCACCTGCCTCCCCTGACCGCACGTCACTGGAATAGTCACAACAACATACGTCATGGACACGATCCTTGATACACACACTTAGAAGCCCTGACACCAAGGACACGTCACCATTGTTATTGTGTTTATGACGGGTGTACGTTAATTCCCCTCAAGAGCTGATAATTTTGAGTCTCTGGTATGATGATCCGTGTTGTCGGTCAACCCAACCGACAGCCCAACGGACTCTATCTATATTAGTTCGCCAAGGCACAGAGAGGTTTTGGTAAATAACCCTTACTGAATAAAGTATGACAGGTATGTCAGCGGCAACTTTACATATTTTTTTAATCTGTTTCATGATATGTTCCCCGACTCCTGTCATATAAAAGCAAGTTCAAAATTGTCCAGCAGATGCAGTGTTCCAGACAGCAGGTTGATGGAAATGAGAAACCCCCTATTTTAAAGTTTATTTTTATTTTATTTAGTTTTGCTCAACATGCTTTCTGTAACTTGTTAAGCACATATTGTCTTCTTTGACATTTTTACCTCGGTAGTGTTTGTGAGAGGACTGACGTGAGAAGCGAAGAGAACTTTATTTGTCAGTGGAACGTCTGATTGTAGTTCCTCTCCTGACCTGATGGGGCACTACAGCATTAAGTGTGAAAGCGGCGCCAGAATAGAGCTACTTCCTGTGTTGGGTGGTGTGAATGAGTGTTCAAGAGGTGAGTCTTGTGTCATCCCGAACAAAACCTTCGACCCATGTTACTGTTGGTTCCGTCGTTAACCGCACCGATGCCACCGCTGATGTACGACAAAGAAGCACGGCTTCCGACGGTTTCGGACGAGCCTGCGTTCCTCGCTGTTGTCAAATACGACGTTGTAGCGTGGATGCTAATGCTAGGCTAACTGTTTGAATGAATGGACGTGCGCTAGCTGTAAAAGTAGCCCACTGCTACAAAGTTTAATAAAGTCTAAAATGAGGATGGAAGAATATGAATGCTGAGGTTTCCAGTTACCGTATGTGTGTTAACGTGACATAATGGATAAATTAACCTGCATTTGTAGCTACTCAACTTCTCACTATTCGTTCTTTCACTATTAACTCCGCCAAGGAAGCTTGTTTTTGCCGGTGTTAATTTTCTTTTCTCTGATAAATGTTCAGCATCGTACACCAACACACACTCTTGGTTTGTGTTCTCGCACCTGACACTAAATACAGGTTCTGTTTCTGAACTGACCATCTCCTCTCTCGTCTTCTCAGACTCCACCATGGACATCCGACCGAACCACACAATTTACATCAACAACATCAACGACAAAGTCAAGAAAGAAGGTATGCGTGTGTGTTTTTCATCACTCGGGTTTTTTTTTAGGTTTAACAAGTCTCAGATCAAAGTTTTGTTTCAGTCTTCATGTTCAGCAGTTGATGTGGCCATGTCTCAGCTTGTCACCTTAAAATCCATCTGCTCCTCCTCTCCTGCAGAGCTGAAGCGTTCGCTCTACGCGCTCTTCTCTCAGTTCGGCCAGGTCATTGAGATTGTGGCCTTGAAGACCATGCAGATGAGGGGACAGGCCTTTGTCGTGTTCAAAGAGCTCGCCGCAGCCACCAACGCTCTGAGGCAACTTCAAGGTTTCCCCTTCTACAACAAGCCCATGGTGAGTCAGCAGAAAAGATGTTTGCTCATGATGCTGGCATACCCATCACCGACTGGCCTGTGGCTGAATTCCAGAGGATACAGTACGCAAAGACCGACTCTGACGTCATCACAAAGGTGAAGGGAGCGTATGGAGACAAGGACAAAAAGAAGGACAAGAAGAAGAAGGCGCCAGAGCCGGCAGCGAACATGGCAAAGAAACCAGCTGTGGTGAGTGACCCCTCTTTCAAATCGGGCTGATGTTACCGACTCTTTTTCTCCAGGTTCATATGTTCCTTTTCCACCGCGCACTTCCAGCTTGAGTCGGCTTATTTTGTGATTCCGTTGGGGATAGAACCGGCTGCTCTTCTTGGTTCCTCCTCCAGCAAGCTGGGCGGATACTAAAACATGACATAGCAGATTACCACTAGTGATGGGTAGATGAGCCCTTGTGAATTGTTGCAGCATATGAGAGATAAGATCAAATTGGTCCCACACGGCGGACCCCTTTACCTCTCTCTTTCTTTTGGATTCAGTTTTACTGCTTGAAGGAAGAGTCGTTTTATGCAAGATTTTTTTGGCAGAGGTGCGTCGCGTTGACAGATTCGCTTCCTATTTGGCACCTCAGTGGGAGGAAACAGCGTGTGTCTTGGTCATGTGACTTTTTCATAAGCGATGTGCGTACCGACACAGGGTTTGACTCTATGAGCTGGACACATGCACCAACACCTCTGTGTTGCTAGATCTATCTCTGGTTAGCAGCCTCTGATTGGTGAAAGTGTGAAAGGTACGCAAGACTCCACTGGCAGTAGTGATCCAATTCTTCATTCCTCATCTTCAGCAGCTGATGTTCTAAACACACTGTGGTCCGAAATGGTGCGTGTGTGTTTAGGGTGACTGTCAAAGACCTGGATGCGGAGACAGCAAAGAGCTGTGAGTGGATAAAAATCCACAAACAGCAGTTCTCATCTCCTCCATGTTCTACATCGTTTGTGTCGCATATAAAAAAATTTGAATCAGCCCCCACATCAAGGAGGAACTGAATAACGATGGAGAAGGACGAGTCAGGAACTGCGTGGTGGAAAAGTGCCAATTTATTCAAAGTTTCATGTTGAAACGTATGCATTCACCTTCAGTAGGTTCGTCCTAAGCTCAGCCTTCGTCCGGTCTTTGTGTTTCAGGGATCAGCACCACCTCTGCTCCCCCCGGCTGTTCAGGTAACGTTTGATTCAAGGGAGCTGGACGGTACTTTAACCCGTGTGTGTTAAAGATGGTTTATCTTCTGACGTCAGCTGCTCTTTAATTCTCTACTTTGCAGAACTTTGAATCATGTTGTTGTTACTGATGAGGGTCTTTGTCCTCTCAGGTGCTGGACAACCCACCGAACTACATCCTGTTCCTCAGTAACCTGCCAGAGGAGACCAACGAGATGATGCTGTCCATGTTGTTCAACCAGTACGTATGTCTGAATGTGAACCTCAAACACCTGTCAGCTGACAGACGACCCTGTACCCCCCCCCACAGTATTGCTGGCGCTACATTCGCTGGCACTCTTGTGTACCGTAATTACACGACTACTTGCGCTCTCACAAAATAGTTCCTGAAAGTTGGGAATAGCCATGTTGCTGTCATTAAGGTAATCTCATTCACTTTGTTGCCACGACGCCAGCAACTCATTACCATAATGACAATAACCTGTGTTTTGTTATAGTTATGTCGTCATAGCAACCAGTGTTTTGCCTGCACGTTTGATGACAGGTTCCCTGGTTTCAAAGAGGTGCGACTCGTCCCCGGGAAACACGACATATCCTTTGTGGAGTTTGAAAGTGAGACACAAGCAGGCGTGGCCAAAGACGCCCTGCAGGGCTTCAGGATCACAGCGACCTGCGCCATGAAGATCATGTATGCCAAGAAGTAGTCTGTGGATCAGTGGACACAGACTGGCCTGGAGACGCCAGCCCACCTTCTTTACTTTTTTATATTTTTTCTAATCGTTCTTCTGGCTGTGTCTCTGGACTGTGACAGTATCCCGAGCGATACATTGGTGCTAGCATACTGGGGAGTACAATAATTACATGACTATTTGCACATCAGAAAATGCGGAACAGTTACTGAAAGCTGAGAACAGACATGTTGCTGTCATTACAGTCATCCCATTTGCTCTGTTGACAGAAGCAGACGAGTCATTACCGTAATGACAGCAACTTGAATGTGAAATGCAACTTCTCGACCTTTGGCAACGATAATGTTGTTGGTTTCTGATGCGCAAATAGTAGGAATAGGAAGTACGCTTGCGCCTGTGTACCAATTTAACACAGACAGTGATACTGTCAGTGTTAAAGGGTTAATCTCTGTTCGTGAGGTCGAAAGAAAAAAACTCTGGCCTCCATCTTTTGTAAATTTAAAACAATAAAGATTTCGCTCTTTTTTTTTACCTGTTAACCTGTTTCCTCTTGTTTGATTAAGACTTTTTATTTATGACCAATTAAACATATATAAAATATAACAAACAGGTGGTTTTCCAGCATCAATCATGATTTGTGATGTCCGCAAGGGAGAGAACCAAACATCGTCTGGTCGACATTAGTTCGTTCGTTGGTTTGAATGTCACCACCTTTGGTTCAGCAGTTACACAATACAATAGTTTTGTCATTTAACACACACGTTCAGTGCACGTATTAAATGAGATTTCATTTATTGGCTCACACAACTAAAATACAAAAGATGCCAACAATGTACAGAATATAAATGTAAATATACAAAATACAGTAAATGACAACTGCCAATTGGAATGATGATGTAAACTATACAATATAAATACAGTATAAAAACATTTCAAATGATTGTTGCAATTAAAGGGGCATTTGCATTGTGATATTGCATAAAAGAGGCAACTTTTACATCTAATGAGGGTGGGTGGGCTGTTACAGCCCATAGATGCGTTTATTAATAAGTCAGTGTGTTCAACAGTCTTAGCCAGGAGAAAGAAACCGTCTTTGACTCTGGAAGTTCTGCATCCGTAAACTTCACAGAGTGGTTAGTGCTCTGGGGGAAACCGGTGTTCAGGGAGATGACGCTGGAGCTGTTCCTCTGTATTATGGAGTTCTGTTGGTGAGAAGTCCAGTAGGTGGATACTTCATTTGATCTCACAAGAGAAATTCACATTTTCACCGACACGACAGATCAAACAGGTTATGACAGGAGTGGAATAAAGAGTGGAATAGATCCAACTTGTAACAGCAAGGTCCATTGTCAGCTTCTGTTTTCATCTTGTTTCCCCAAGAAGTGTTGTAGAAACGATCTCTTCATAGAGATCTTGCATAGAGGCGGTGCTAAAGCCCAAGTGACCCAGTTTGCGTACCAGATGCTGGGGGATGATCGCGTTAAATGCTGAGCTGAAGTCCAGAAACAACATCCGCACATGGGTGTTTTTGACCTCGGGGTGCTCCAGGCTCAGATGGAGGGCAGAGGAAATGGCATCCTCTGTGGAGCGGTTCGGCCGATATGTAAATATGGTTCAATGGTTCATGAGATAGTGGGAGTTTAGAGATGATGGGGTCCTTCACCACCCTCTCGAAGCACCTCATCATAATAGAAGTCAGTGCTACAGGACGGAGGCCGTTTAGGATTGTGATGTTGCATTTCTTGGGCAACAAGGTGTTGAAGATGGTGGCGAGGACGCAGGCCAGCGGGTCAGCTGGTCACTCCTTGACAACCCATCCTGAAATGTTTTCAGGGCCTTCAGCCTTCCTTGTGTCGACTTTTCTCTGGGTTTTCGTGAAGTCTGAGTGCCTGCTCGACAGGATGAGGGATGTGCTGTTCAGAATAAAATCTTCCCAACGTGCAGATTGTACAGATGACAAGGTGACTTCTTATCTTCGTATCTGTTCCCATTTACTCGTTCATTCACCTCTATTGTCTCAGTCACGTCGTTGTTGTCGAACGAGCGTCAGATCCGTTCATTGATTCATCGATGTCAGTGTGATGTCACTGTTAACCCCTTTTCCATGCGAGCGTGAACGCGCCTCCGCTCTCTCGCTGTTTCCGATGTGCGCGCGGCGGGCGCTCGTGAACGTGCTGTACGGCCTCGCGCCTCTCTCAGAGGCGAGGCTCCCGGCTCCGGTCCGGTCGGGGTCACCTGGACGTCGTCTCTGGGTTTTTACGGGTCTTTTTCTCGCGCAAATTCAACTGAGCGTCATTTAGCGTCATAACTCCATAAATAAGTATTCTTTATTTGCTTCTTTTCTTTTAAAATAATTTTAAAAATAGTTGTAGAGCTCAGCCTTTTGATTAATTTTAATTTTAATTAAAGAGTTCCTCAGTGGTCTGATACCTGACAGCATCCCTCCTGGATCCCCCCCCCAACATCAAACCCCAAACCGGACTACAAGAGACACTTCCGGTGAGTGTGTGACGATTGTTCATGGATTCATTGAGCAGATGCTGTTCTGGTGTGTTTATAAGTCAAAGTTATGTTTACTGTGTGTGTGTGTGTGTGTGTGTGTGTGTGTGTGTGTGTGTGTGTGTGTGTGTGTGTGTGTGTGTGTGTGTG
>CAAKHB010002066.1:9417-33704 GCA_901007665.1 Aeoliscus strigatus | reverse complement strand
TTTTAATGAATAAAACAATGAAATAACACACAAAAAAGAGTGCATGAGGCTAAGTCTTGCTGTATCATGTGTTTGTGTGTGTGTGTCTGAGTCTGTGTGTGTGCACAGACTCAGTATCAAAGTTGTTTCTGTCTCAATATGACATTGTTTACACTTAAAGGGTTTTTTAATGCTTTTTTTGTCTTTTTTTATTTGCATTGATCCAGTTGAATCCATCGCTCTGTCACATGACCTCTGACCAATGACTGTGTGCATGTGTGTGAATGATTCAGACGTTGTGTTCATGTGTTCATCAACGGCTGTAGTAAAAGTGTGTCAGAGCAGATCACCTGTCAATGTTTCATGGTTGTCAGCGCAGAGGATGAACATTCCCCATCCACCAGCCAAATGTGACACATCCAAAGCTTCTACAGTCACACTGAGGCACCAAACTGTGTGTGTGTGTGTGTGTGTGTGTGTGTGTGTGTGTGTGCGTGTGTGTGTGTGTGTGTGTGCGTGTGTGTGTGTGTGGTGAATTCAAGGTGATTTACACTACATCGGGTGTTCAAACACTGAAAAATTGAAACCATCTACATTCAAAAGGCATGAAACACATTAAAAAAGAATACAAACAAATAGATTCACTCAGGCTGGTTTCCCATTTACACCTTCTCTTTAAGGTTTTACAAAAGGTTGTTTTTATACTGGAAAACAACTCTGTTCTTGTGAAGTTTCAATCTATGTTTAGATCTCGTCACAGCGCTGAGTCTGCACTATTAAAGGTACACAATCATACTGCGTGTCTGTGGATGCCAAGTGCCCTGTTGTCCCTGTGCTGCTTGACCTCACATCTGACACGGTGGACCATTCAGTCCTTGTCACGCTTTTATGCTGGCATCCATGGCACTGCCTTGAAATGGTTTACACCTCTCTTCCAGAACCTTCTCTGTTATGGCTGGTGACTTGTAGCTGAACTAAGCTCTTCTACTGCTCATCTCTCATCTGTGGGGTCCCACAAGGCTCCATTCTGGGCCCTATCATATTTTCACTATATATGCTGCGACTTGAGTCAGTCATAGCCAGGCACAACCTTTCCTTTCATTGTTATGCACATGATTTGCCAGTGAAACCTAATAATAACAGCACACTTGGGTGTATTGCTGATATTAAACAGTGACTGGCTCGAAATTGTCTTCATTTAAATGATGATAAAACTGACTTTATTCCGTTTGGGGATACTGCGACGGCTGGCTTTGGCACCTTGTCTTCAAAGCTCATTCCTACCATCAAAAATCTGGGAGTGGTCTTTGACAGTCATCTGCCGTTTGACAAACAAATCAGGACTATTTATTTCCAGCTAGTCACAACCTTGATAAATGCTGTAATTAGCTCAAGATGAGGCTACCGCAATGCACGTCGCCAATGCATGTTGGCGTCTCCCAGTCTTCTCGTAGTGGCCTTCAACTTGAGCCAAATGCTGTTGCCCATCTTTTAACTAAGAGTAAAAGACGAGAGCTATTCGCTCCTGTTCTTGCCCCCCTTCATTGGCTTCTCCTCGTTACAGAATTGATTTTAACTTTTTAATGTTTGTTTTTAAAGCCCTGAATGGCCTCGCCCCATATTATTTATCTGTGGTTTTAGCTGTTTGTGATCCCAGTAGAGCTCTGAGGTTGTCTGACCAACTGTACAATGGGGATAAGCTCCCAGCCGAGTCCCAGTCCCAGTCTTACTTCTGACCTGGGCCTCTAAGTCTAAACTCACACCTTATTTATTTAGAATTGCTATTAATACACCAGTAGTGTAACAACACTTTTATTATACTTTAACTATTTCAGTAATTGTATTCTATTTTATTGTCCTCGCTTTTTTTATTTCCTTTCTTCCTCTGCACTTTGGTTCACCGTAAGTGTTGTTGTAAAGGACAAATTAAGAACCTTTACATGTACAAAAACAAAAGAATCATTAAAACAGGAAAACGGAATTAACCCTTGAACACCTATGATATCACCAGCGCTAGCATACTTTGGAGTACTGTAATTACATGACAATTAACACTTGAACACAGAAAATGTGGAATGGTTCCTGAATGTTGAGAACAGCCAAGCTCTAACTGCAACAACTTGGCTGTCACGTTCCTCTCACCAATCATCTTCCGGTCGGTTCTATTTTCTCTGTGAACACAGAAGGGACGATCCAAGAGCTGGGAAAGTCACATGGTGCAAACAGTCCAATCACAGTGTGTAGAGGTCCACGCCGCCATGACGACGCCATCACGTCCTGTTGGTTCCATTCCAGTCTGAGCGTGTTGACTTGACGTAAACATGGCCAACCTGAGCAACAGCAGTCTGAGCGACGACTACCTGGACTACGCCGTCCCCCCAGACGAGATCCCAGACGCCACCCGGGGCTGGGCGTTCTTCGCTGCCACTGTGATCATTGGCCTGGTGCTGGTGGCCATCATGCTGGTCTGCGGCGTGGGGAACTGCCTGTTCATCGTCAGCCTGGCGCGCCACAAGCGCCTGCGCAGCCTGACCAACCTGCTGATCGCCAACCTGGCTGTGTCAGACGTGCTGGTGGCGGCGGTGTGCTGCCCCTTCCTGCTCGACTACTACGTGGTCAAGCAGCTGTCGTGGGATCACGGCCTGCTGCTGTGCGCTGCCACCAACTACCTGCGCACTGTTTCCCTCTACGTGTCCACCAACGCGCTGCTAGCCATCGCAGTGGACAGGTGGGTCTGTGCCAGGGTGACGGGTCAGGATCCGGTGCGGTTATTGTGCTGCGTTGACAGTCAGCATTGGAATCAGAGAAACGGCAGACGGCAAACCAGATGTCATTTCCAGAGAAGGACGGTAAAAACTTGGGGGGCAACGGCAGACAGCAATGTGTATTGCTATGACAATGATAGTAGATAAGGCACAAGAATGAAAAAGAGAATATTGAAAAAAGATAAAAAGACGTGTTATTTGATCTACTCAGTTCAGTTCTTCTTCGATGTGTCTGCTGACGTCACAGTGCCAACTGCGCGAAACTTCTGCGACAGGGTTTTTTTTTACCATGACATAAACGTGTACGCCATTTCTTTATGTCTACTTGGAGGTCGCTCATTGACCACTAACGTGTGTGTCTGTATGTGTGTATGTGTGTATGGTGAGTGTCTTTCTGTGTATATGTGCCTGCCTGTGTGTGTGTAAATGTGTATCTGTCTCCGCGTGTGTGCGTTTGCCCGCCTATGTATGTGTCTGTCTGTCTGTCTGTATGTGTGTGTTTGTGTGTGTCTGTGTGTGTGTGTTCAGGTACATGGCCATCCTCCACCCTCTGCGTCCTCGGATGCAGCAGCAGACCGCCCTCTGTGTGGTTCTGACCGTCTGGGTCATCCCCATCTTCCTGTCGGTCCCGTCGGCGTACATGGCGTCAGAGACCACCTATCCTCACCTAGGGGATCGTGTCCAGAAGACCTTCTGCGCCCAGATTTGGCCGGTGGACCAACAGGCGCTCTACCGCTCCTACTTCCTCCTCGTCTTCGCTCTGGAGTTTGTGGCTCCGGTGGCCGTCATGGCCGTGTGCTACGTCCAGATCTCCAGGGAGCTGTGGTTCAAGGATGTTCCGGGTTTCCAGACGGAGCAGATCCGGAGGCGTCTCCAGCGGCGCCGTCAGACAGTGGTCGTGTTGATCCTGGTGCTGGTGGCGTACGTCCTGTGCTGGGCACCGTACTACAGTTTCACCCTGCTGCGCGACTTCTACCCTACGCTCATCTCCAGGGACAGGAACGCCCTGGTGGCCTTCTACATCATCGAGTGCATCGCCATGAGTAATGGGGTCATCAACACCCTCTGCTTTGTCAGCGTCCGCAACAACACTGGCTGCCTGAGGCGAATCAGCGCCTTCCCGCTGGCGCTGGTGACCTTCATGGTCGCCAGGTCGATGGACGAGGGGGAGGTGCGCACCTCCTCCCTCCGCGAGACGGAGCTGGTGGAAGGAACGAGGATGAAGTAGCGGTGACGCCACTGTCCGAAGGACGGCTGCAGAGGCTGAGAGCGTTCCAGTTGTATTGGACATCCGAGGTTGTGGCTCACTTGTGTTTACGATTGTTTGAGAGGAAAAATCTTTCGGGTGAACCAACTGTACTGAATCCATGACTAAAAAGATTCGTTCATTTCACAGTTCAGCTGAGTGTGGCAGTGAACTGCTGCAGGTGAATTTCATTCGTTGGTTCATTCTCTGCGAAGTCAGTTGATATGAATCACTCACTGAAAACCAAACTTAAAGTGAAACAGACTTTGTCACTACAGTATATTTAGGGAGTACTCTGACCCCTAGCGACTCGGGACAAATCTAATGACTCTTTATGTTTTTTTGGTGACGCAGAAACACATATTATTCTACAGTGACTGTCCTCTCTTCACCATAAGCTCTGCATCAGTCCCAGCTGCTGCGTTCAGGGACGTACTCATTTGTAGTGGATGTGTTTACACACTGAACGTGAGCCCTGAGCGATATTCATATTCAGATATTCGTGTTCATCTTTGTCATTAAGTGATGAAATTTGTGCGAAGATGTGTGTGTGTGAACGATTCGGTGAAGGAATCTTGTTACTGAACGGATTCTAATTATTCAGTACAACTGTTCTGCCCATCACTATAACACACTGTGATTTCTGGGTAAAAACAGACTTGTTTGTGTTCCAGTTTCATGGTTAGTGAAAGAATAGCAGTTACAACGTAGTAAAAACCCATTCCTTGTCCCAGTTGTTAGCGTGTAACCAACTCAGGTCATGGTTCCACATCCAACTACCAGTGGAACAACGTTCACTGACACACATCAAACGAGTTGTTGACATGAACAAAAACTCAGTGAAACACTTCAATCGGCTTGTTATGACACGCTGATACCGTCTTGGATCCTGAGCTCTGGAAACAACCTCTGACAGATGGAACACATGACAGCGATGAACAGACATTTGTCCTCTATCAGGTCCAGATCCGAACGATGACTTGTTTTTCATTTGATTTGTTTGTTTGATCCAAGTGTTTTCACTGGTCGTCACATATTCAATAATACTGTTTGTTGTGAAGTGCAGAGGAATGAATATACTTTGGACGTAAATATTTAACAGTTTGCTCACACACAAATCAACTCTTCTCGTTAAAATATTCACCTGGCGCCTGGATGTCTGAGGAAACGTTGTCTGGAACCAATAAACTGTCCACTTCTCTAACCCTTTAACACGGACAGAAAATGGTTCCTGAAAGCTGACAGCAATCCCATTCACTTTTTTGCTGGAAGCCGGCGAGTCATTACCGTAATGACAGCAACTTGGCCGTTGTCAGCTTTCAAGAACGGTTTTCTAATGCAAATAGACGTGTAATTACGGCCCTTCAAAGTATGCCAGTGTGAATGTAGCAGCAGCGCTACCACATTAAAGGGCAAATGAAGTAAATCCAGAAGTAAATAACAGGAGACTCTGGAGGAGGAGGAGTCAGATGTTAAAAGTGGTTTCTTCTACTTGTTCTATGAATGTTTTTCGTGCAAAATGTTTTAAAAAAGAAAATCACTGATCTTCTTCTTCACATCAAAATTCAGTTTGTTGTGTTTGCGGTTGCCGTGGCGACACCTGGCTGTCTGTCCACTCTGGATGCAGCAGATTTTTTCCAGATGATGTGAGTCAACAGACGAGAGGCCAGAGAGGCGCAGCAACGCGTCCGCACACTTTTATTTATTGCTTCTTCTGTTTGTTCTGTTTCATCCCACCGGAGTGTCACAGGGGAACACGTCACATCGGGCTGATACGAACGTTTCTGCCAACAAACAAATCCACGAGTCGAACCCTTTTCTTCGTCATGTTTCCTGAACTGGTTCCATCATTTTGAAGATGTTGTTCACTCTTCACACTGTCGCTGTCATTTGACTGATTGATGTCTCTCATTCTGGGAGATTTTACACAGAACGCAGAATTAAACCCTTTAACACCAATGACTTCCCCGGCGTTACATTCGATACTTTGGAGTACCGAGGAGGAGGAGCTAGAAGGAGAAAACGTTCATCAGCTCTTGCAAGTTGAGAACAGCTCTGCTGCTTTCATTATGGTAATAACATTGCTGGAAGCCGGTGAGTCATTACCGTAATGACAGCAAGACTTCTGTGACTGCATAGAAAAGAGAACCAACCAGAAGACGATTGGTGTTGGAACGTGACGGCCATCTTATTGTAGTGTGTTGAAGTGCAGTAACAAGATCTGCTTTAAGAAAACAAAGAAAAACACTGAGAACCTGAAATACTAAACACAGATTCAACACAGAGTGACACAGACACACACAAAGAACAAGAAACACTCACGAAGGACAGCAAATAGATCCGACGCTGATCCATCGCAGAGGAAGAAATCCAATTAAACATGTTAAGAATCGACTGGTGCTCACAGGAGGTACATGTTAGCTTGATGCTAATGTCATTCATTCATTCATTCATTCATTCACACAGAAGAGGACTCGCCAACAAACTCAGTCAATGTTCAGGTTTTTATTAGAAAAAAATTCATAACATCAAACCTACAAAAAACAAGATTAAAACCAGAAGCAAACGCTTGCAGCATGAACATCAGTCATGTTGACGAGCAGACTGACGGCTGAGATCCAGTGAATTATGGTCCAGTTTGCTGCTGCTGCGGCCGACACACACAGGAACGAACGGTAAACCGTCCTGAAGAGCTGAGTCATCAGCACACGACGCGACCGTCAGTCTCTGCTCGTAAAAACGCTCTACTTCCTCCTCTTCACAAAGGCCCGCGCCTCTTTCTGCAGGGCTCTGAGGTCCTCGCCGCCGTCATCGTCTGATGAATCAGGGGGGGCGTAGTCAGAGTCATCACCGGCGTCCTCGCTGTCGTCATTGATGAAGCTGTCGTCGTCGTTGTCGTCGTCCTCTGCAGGAGACTTTCTGGGAGCGGCGCGTGTCGCTCGAGCTGCAGAGACATTAACAGCGTTAATGTCTGGAAGCGGCTGCGCCCCGTCTCTACGCAAACCTCAATTCACACCGGGAGAGTTTCAGCAGCAGAGCGATAAGGCCCTACGAGAACCACGAGACAACAAGGTAGCACGACGTTGTCACAAGACAGCGTGAATAAACAACAAACAAGAGTGAGGGTTCATTTCCTGACTGACACGGTTCAGTTTTCATCAGCTTTCATCACCACACATTCCTCCTCCATCGTCTTTTGGACTCAACCATGAACAAACAAACCTCGAAATAATAAAGATAGAAAATATGATCCTCTGCTTCTCTGCTTCCAGGATAAATCTTTCCTCACTCATGACTCACGCCCTGTCTGACCTCCGCCGTACCTGTGTTTCTCCTGACACACGTTGTGGTGTTTTATTTTGAAAATCTGCTTTTCATATTTTGACGATTGACCAGATTCACTGTGCTGTATTGTGTGTAACTTCTAATCTGAGAAATCTGCTCTGTGGAAAATGATGTGTCTTAGCTGCAGCTGTGTGCTGAAATAAAAAAAAAAAAATCTCCGCGAAAAAATCTTTAGTGGAGCGGCTGCAACTGTCGCTGGTGCCAATGTAGCACCGTTACTGTTGAAGGGTTAATGACCAATTCTCAATTCTGTCTGGGAATCAATAGGACATCATGTGACGGCTTCATGTGACCTTAGCAACCAACTACAGGACACGCCCCCACCGACAAGCCCCACCTCCTCACCATAGTTGAACATTCAACCGACGCCCTCTACTGGTGCCAGGAACTAGCTTCACCTGACACAGCTGTACGGCTGAGACCACATCACGATCATCATCATCATCACCATACACACCCACCTGGTCTCCTTGTGTGCTTGAACTCCTTCCTGTGCAGAGGATTCTTCCTGGGAGAGACGGAGATCACAGCCGTTGTTTGTTTGGTTTCATTCCTGAACACCACAACGATGAGGTCCCAACAACCTTTGACCTCATCGTGTTGATCAGCTCGTCTGTCAGTCAGAGACTGATGAGCCTTCATCATCATCATCATTAAAATCGTCCTGTTTGTGAACAATTCATTTGAAAGAACAAATCTTTTAGGTGCGCGAACTGTACTGAATCACAGACTGAAAAGATCTGTTCATCTCTCAGTTCAGCTGAGTGCGGCAGTGAACTGCTGCAGGTGAATCTGATTCATTCGTCGACTGACACGAATCGCTCACTGAAAACTAAACTTACACTGAAACAGTTTTGTTACCAACTTAGCGACTTTGTCTCTATATTCAGGGAGTGCTCAGGGAGTATTCTCTTATCTGGAGTTTTGGAGACTGACCTGTAGCAGTCGGTTCCGTACGGACACTCTGGTCGCTCTGCCTCCTCCTCCTCCTCCTCCTCCTTCTCCTCCTCGTAGTCGCTGTCTCCAGGGTGACTGCTCTCCAGGAAGTGGGCGGGGTTTCTCCTGAGCGTACACACAGGTGATGAGACTGGTGTGGGACTCCCAGGTGGGTGTTTCTCGTCCTCACCTGTAGCAGTCCGCCCCGTATGGACACGCCTTCCTCCGCCTCGCTCTGGATTCTTTCCCACTGGCGGCTGCATCCACTGTGGTGCCGGGGTTGTCCTGTCAGCAGACGGAGACAGTTGATTCTTTCATGCCCGTTTACTCTTGAACGGCACAGTTTGATCGGCATTTGTACTCAGCTGTTTCAGACGAAGCTGCTGCTTTGTGAATCCTCCTTTTCTTCCTCGGCTTCTCCTCCTCCTCGTTGAGCTCCACCTCCTCAGGCGAGGAGGAGGTGTTGGGCGTGGCCCGTCGAGTTGCTGCTGTGGGTTCTTTACATCGTTTCACACCTGCTGAAACAAAAACTGTTCAGTCTGAAGTGAACTTCAGTTTCACACGTTTAGAGCAGAAGCAGAGAAAGAGGAGGAGGAGCTTCAGAGGAGGTGTGGCCTCTACCCACAGGTCGTTTGATGCCGCAGCGACAGGTTGTAAAAAGGAGTTTGTTCACATCTGAACTAGTGATGGCAAAACAGGGCAGATTCTCCAGTGTGTTCTAAAGTCTAAAAAATCTAAAGTAATGTCTTACGATCTAGTGCATAAGTTCAATTCCTTCCTATTTTCTTCAAATCAGTCTCAAATCTTACACATTTCTTGATTTTTCCTACTTATGAACTTGTTAAAATCGACCTGTGCCACAAATTAATGCGCAGTGCAGAACAATAGTGGGAAAACTATTAAAGGCAATAACATGACTATGAAGAATCTGACGACATCAGCTGTTGGTAACTTTTACCTCTGCTGCTTCTGTTAGCAGACATGAAACAAAACAAAAATAAAGTTCATGTAGATGTCGGGGCTGAAACTATGACCTACTGGTCCAAACTTGTCTAGAATTTGTTGATAAATCTGATATCGGAGGCCTTTCACAGCAGGAATTATGAGACGAGGTCCAGGCTGTCTTCAACTTGAGAAAATACTTCAGACCTTTATTTGAGAATATCACTTTTTCATTCATTCTTAATATTTAAGATAAAAAAAAGAGACTTAAGTTTTTTTTTTCTTAAGTGTTTTGTGAATACGACTGCAGATCGGTAAGGTGGATGGAGTCATTCGAATGAGTTCAGTACAGGTTGTTGACCGAAAGATTCGCTCTCAGACGACACTCGTCTGGACGTCGCGACCACTCGGTGACTCAGCAGGAACCGACCTTGGGGGCTGGCTGACGTCATCCACGCAGGTAGAACTCTTCTCCGCGGCGCAGGCGATTCGTCATCACGCTGGACGTCCTCCACTTCCTGTGGCTGTGGAACAGAGCATGTCAGAGGCTCGGCAGAGACAGACCGCCGCTCCGCCGCCACATTGCTACCAGCAGGGGTCGCCTCAACATCTGGCTCTGGAGAAACAGGAACTTCCTCTTCTTCTAACTTGTCACTGCGAACAATCGTATGTGAAATTAGTGTGTCAGATCTTATAGTTCTTTCTAGTTGTAATAATATGACATTTATGATTTTTCTTTGGTTGCACCATCATGTCCACATTTGATTTTGTAACAGTTGACTGTACCCGGTTTCAGTGACATATTGTCATATTAGCCTTTGACTGAACATTTGCTCTCACTTTGAGGAAAAAATACCACGATATATACACTACCGTTCAAAAGTTTGGGGTCATCAAGACAATTCCAGTTTTGTAGCTTCTCTAATCAACAGTTTTCATGTGTGCAAACATAATTGCACAGAGGTTTTCTAATCACCATTCACCTTTTAACATGATTAGCTAACAAAATGTAGTATTAGCACAGTGAGTGGAGGGATGGTTGGTGGAAAAGGCCTCTGTAGGTGTAGGTAGATATTCCATTAAAATCAGATGGTCACAGCTTAGAATAGTCATTTACCATGTTTCATTGATTCATTTAACGTTGTCATTGAAAAAAAAAAGCCTTTCTTTAAAAAAGGAGGACATTTCTAAGTGACCCCACACTTTTGGGAGCTCGGAGCTGACGCTGGTTTATGGCGAGTGGACGGGTTTTGACTGGTCTGACTCAGCTTCAAGGTCACGTCGTCTCAGCAGAGACACACACACACACACACCCTCCGATCAGATGAAAGAACCAGCCTGAATTAAACAGCTTCATTATTCCCGTCGGAGCGAAACACAGCAAATGAGATTCAGACTTGGAACGGACCTGAGCTCGGCGTCCTCTGCGCCCACGGACTCCACCTGGAACAACAGCTGCCCCGGCAACAGAGAGAAGACGTCTCCGTGCTGGAGAAGATGCCAGGCGTCTTTCTTCAGGGGTCGAGGGTCGTCGCTGATGGACGACTGAACGAAGCACGGGTTCACGTGGGTCTGAAACAAAATGAGACGATGACTCGTTCAAGACTCACCCCATCATGAACTCCACACGGACGTCCAGCACAATCGCCTGGTCTCCAACCGCCAGATTAGAATCAGTTAGGACCAATAATATGGGTCAATCTGATGTGGGCGGGCCCAGAGTATGTGGGCGGGGCCTAGCAGGATGACCACAGAGGTTGTGCCCAAGAGTCTGAATGGTCCAAGAACGAAGGACATCTCCGTTC
The DNA here is from genome assembly GCA_901007665.1 of Aeoliscus strigatus. Taxonomy (NCBI): domain Eukaryota; kingdom Metazoa; phylum Chordata; class Actinopteri; order Syngnathiformes; family Centriscidae; genus Aeoliscus; species Aeoliscus strigatus. The sequence goes on along the minus strand of CAAKHB010002066.1, from coordinate 22,686 downwards.
CATCGTCTCTTCCCCAGAACAAAGCCTGACATGGACTCTGATTGAGTCTGATAACATGAATTGACATGAACATGAATTTGACATTCTATCCTTTGGGTCTGACTCCATGTTCCGACACACTGCTGCTGCTGCTGTTGAATGTCCAGTGGATCAATAACCTGTCTGTCTAATCCAACATGCTAAACAAGGCACCAAACAGACAGCCTGACGCCGCGGTGATTGACGGCAGCTCGTCGCAGCAGCTGATTGGTTCTCAACATTGACTCTCCTGACAAAATCTCATTTTCATAATTGATGGTTTGTTCATTCGCATCTCATCAATCCAAGAGGACTCAACTGAGGTCAGCATGAGCAACGACCTTCACTCATTTATCTTCTGTCAAATCAACAGCGAAGTCTGACATCACCTGTCCAGAAATGTAACGAGTTGTTGTTGCAGCTACGTGGAGCTCCACAGACGACTGTGTCTCAGAGAGAGAGAGAGAACTTCTGCTCGCAGAGAAAATAGAACCGAAAACATCAGAGAAAATGATGGCGATCTTGTAGTGAGTGCCTTAACATGATGCGATCAATAATTAATACTACTAAATACACACAGTGCAGGGTAAGTACACCCCCTGCAGGGTGAGACACGCGACTACATCAGAATCCTGCTGCTGGCACGTCATTATTCATCATCTCCCGTTGCTCCGGTTATGGGTCACGTTGTTCTGGAGCCAATCCCAGCTGTCAGTGGGTGAACGTCAGGGTACAACCAGGACAAGTCAACAGCTCATCAGGGCCACATGAAGAACAGTCAACCATTCACGCTCACATTCACACCTACAGGTGATTGGAGTGACCAATGAACCAGCATGCTGTTGGAGGAGGGAGGAAGCCGGAGAACTCGGAGAGAACCCGCGCAGATACGGAGAGAACATGAAAACGCTGCTGGTTAGTGGTTAGTGGGAGCATTAAAGCCCAATTTATCTTCTGTGTCAACCGACGGCATACGCCTGACGTCACGCCTCCAGACAAGCAATTATGCGTCACGACTGCGCCACAGAAGTGTGTCTTCCAAGAAAAAAGAATGGCCCAAAAGACAATTCAGGCAAAAAATTGAGAGAAATGATGGTGATCTTGTTGCAGGTAATGTGGTAACAAGATCCACTCATTTTCAGTCGCTATCAAAGGAACCAAAGAAAAACACAGAGATCCAGAAAAAAACAAGACACGGCGGTGAGATTCAACACGAAGCTGAGAGAGACGCAGAAGAAGAAACGCCCAGGACCGCGTAGGTACGCTGGAGGGTCCACGTCAGGTCGACGCAGAAGCAGAAACTGATCCCTCATCTGACGGATTTCATCTGCCGGCGTTCAAACATCTCTTACATTTCCACCTTGAACTTATTTGTCCAGCAATACATGTGAGTGTGAATGAAGGACAGACTTCAGGTGAGTCACCTGCAGACAAATCAGAAGCTAACGTGACAGCGTCTGTGAACGATCCCGGTCCAACTCACCGGTTTGAGGCGCAGCCGACCGTCCTGGTTCTCCAGCAGCCCGTGATGTCTGGACACTCTCTTGTCACTGACCTGAAACAAAGCAGAAGGACGTCGGTTCAGATCAGTCTGATGAACGAATAGGAGCCGAGATGCTACAGGACGTTTGTACTAAATGAGGAACGTTTTCTCTTCTGTTGCCATATAACCTGTCAGAAATCAATCCACCTACTTGAATGTTTGAATTTATGTCATCAGAAAGAAACGAGGGACGTTTCAGTGACCTCAAACCACCAGGTCCTGTTGTTCAACAGTCAGTGTGACAACGTCCTCTGGTGGTTCTGGGACACATGTGCAGCTCAGTGTTAACACTCTGAGGCAGTGGTGGTCAGTTGAGTGTTTACTCAGCTTAAATCAAATTGGATCCTTCATGTTCTCATCTAAACAGCTCACAGTGAAGCTGACAGCACCATAAAAGGAGTGTGATGAACGTGTGTGTGTGTGTGTGTTTAGACAGATGGCATCAAGGTGAGTCAGTGGAGAACTTCTCAGTCACATCATCAGTCTTCAGTTACATCCTGCAGCAGTTTCTGCAGTGATGATTTAATCATTTCTGTTTCATCCAGGTTTTAATGTCTTTTAACCATCAGCAGCACTTGAGCTGCCGGTTTACATCAAAGGTGCTGCACAAATAAAGCTCATTGCATCATTATTATTATTATTGTTATGATTGTTGTTATGTGCACAGGTGCATCTCAATACATTAGAAGCTGATTTTTTTTACACAGTGAATCAGTTCAAAAAGTGAAACACATCTATATATATGGATTCATGACACACAGGCTGATACACATGTGGACTTGTTTACATCGTCATGACTATGACTTGACTATAAACACCTGTAAGCTATCTATAATCACCTGTGTGTAAATAACGTTCGTCTTGTACACTGACAACAAACACTCTAGATGTGATGAATCTAAATATGACTGGATTTCCTGACAAAATGTTGACCTGAACCGGACTCACTCCCAGCAGCGGGCCGCGGCCCAGCACCGACTCCCCGGGCGGCAGGTGGATGCGGGTCCCACCGTCCACCGGGACCAGGTCGAAGCCGGACATGTGCTTCGCGGTCCGGACTGGAGAAGGGCTGCTGACGGGGCGGTTTACCCCGGAAACAGGAACGGGAGCTGCGTCAGATTCACTTCGAACCAGCAGTTGAACCTGCAGGTTAAATGTTGTTGCTTCGAGAAAACAAAAGTGAAACGGACATAGAGGAAAAACTCCTTCTGCTGTGGCTTCCGGGAGCGGACGCGCATGCGTACTAGGTTAGGGCCCCGCCCCCGGAAGTGTGCGTTTAAATAAAACCAACTTTATTTACAGAGCAGAATTACATGATGTTGACCAAGGACAGTGAACAGTCAACCCTTTAAGAAGCAAAGAGGGATTTCAGGGATTCAGAGAACGTGTTTTAGCCCTGATTTAAGACCTTGAGCCCTGACCATGTTGTCAGTTCAAATGCATGTTCTTGGTGTACTTTGACACTCGGTACTTAAGAGAATCTATTCCCAGTGGGAAAAAAATATATATTTCATCAGTAATTAGTTATTATTAAAATAACTAGTATCAGTTTAACTGTATTGTTAAATCAATAGTTACTGCATTATTCGGATTATTAGGAGACAAAGTATGAGAACATAATAATGTGTTCTCAGTTAAATTATCATCATGTGTAGAGCACCTCTGGATGGAGGAATGATGATGAGGTTTGACCTTTAGGTTTGACCCAAGCAGATAATCTCAAGTGAGGAAGGTAATATAGTGGATAACAACTCTTTTGGTGGTGGACCAGAGAGACCAGATAGTCGTTAAAGTATCTGTTGTAAACATAACAAACTTTAAGTTACAGCTTCCACACTGAGGAACTGAATGCCATGAGGAGTCACATAGTAACGGCCAATCGGTGGAGGTTACATCCTGAAAAAGATCATCATCACGGAGAACAGCCAATGACCAAAAGACATACAACTGCACAATTCTTACTTTGTATGATATCACAGTGGGTCAGGGAAATCCAGTCAGTCAGACTCTGTGAAGTGACACACTCTGTTATTTGTCAGGGAATAGAAGATCAGACCCAAAGCCCTGTTTACTATATTTTATATTTACTATATTTTATAAATAAACCCTCCCCTTCCGCCAACAACACCGTCTTTTCCCACTGTCACAGACAAATGAGCTGAGGTGCCACATGCACATTTGTTTTCTTACAGAATGTACACATATAGCTGTTTTATTTTTGTTTAGTTTGATTTAACCTGTTCCAAATTGTGTATTGCCTTTGTTTTCAATGTTGAGATAAAATCATCCATATCCACAACCAATCCTACCCATGTCTGTCAAAGAAATCAATGTGAAGATGCCGTGTTTGAATGTGCAGCCCACATTGACGTTCAGTGAACCAGACACAACCCAGACACTAGCTTTTTCACATATATATGTTTATATACACACACAGTTCTATGCATTTTTGTATTATACTAAGGATGTATTCCCATTTCACGCCAGGCCTGGCCATTTATCTTTAATATAGTTATATACTTACATCATTTCTGAATTTCAGAGTGAATAATTACCTGTCAGACTCCTGTGGTCAGGCTACACCCCCTTCTGGGGAAACAGACTCTTTAAAAAAAAAAAAAACTTTATTCAAGTCTGCAAGTGTGTAGAATTCATTCATTCGCATTCATTCATTCATTGTTACCTGTAATGTTACTAAGTAAAGACTAAGTGTCCACACCTGCTGAACGTTTTGACCCGTGTGACCTCCAGGAATTAACTTCATTAACTGTAGAACTATTCTCTTAGAAAAAGAAAAAAAATCAGCTTCAAAACGTTTTGCAAATAAAAATAAGACCCCTGGCAGTTAACGAAATAAAGGACCGAGACAGATTGAAATATAACTAACTAAACAGACAATTGTGTCACAGATAACCCACCACAAACTATTGTAAGATCACTGAGAACTGGACCATGAGCAGTTACAACTGAGAGAACTTCAGACAAAAGTGAGGTAGCCTCTGAGACCCTTTAGAATAATAAAAATACAAATAAGATCAATTTTGGGAAAGTAAAAAATATAGGGCTTTGTCCCAGTTAGGGATGAATGTAATGCTCATAAGAATACAACGCTTTGGCCCCTTTCTCCAGCTTTTTGTTTAAAAAAGCAATAACGAAATTAGTCTCTGGGAGCTTAAATATTTCTCAAATAAATGCCAGTAGTTTCAGCTTTGGTTTGAGGAAATGGAAAAAGAACGCACAATACATCTCAGTTGAACCCTGGAATTGGAGACAAATGAGTCACTCCGCATATTGTATAATACATAAAACAACATAAAGTGGTAAAACATACAAAAAATGGCGCACAATAACAACATAAGTGCATTCGGTGAGGAGAAAAGACACATATACTTCTTTCCGTTTACGCAGGTACCGGGAGTTTTTTAGCAGCCGTCCAGAACGCTGCTCTGTGAACCCGGGATGAAAACTGGACGATGACACTTCTGGGCCCCTTGGTGTTCTTGGTGCCGAGACCATGGACGGTGTCAGTCACCTCCGGTAGTCGCTTTTTCCCCTCCGGTAACACGGAGGGCAATGAACGGCAGACCGTGTGTTAAGTGTGGAGACAAAGTGCAGTGTTTTGTTGGTTCCACGCCGCCGCTGAAGTCTGGTTTTCCTTTCTGGCTCGGAGGTGTCTTGGTTGGGCTGACTCTGCCTCAAACTTGGTGATGTAAATTAACAACAGCTACTGACATGTCGGTAACGCTGAGAATTTGGGCGTTCCCGGAAGTGACGTATGTTCGCGTTTATCCAATCAGCGTGCAGATATCTGCTGCGAAAGCAGCTCTGAACAATAACAACAGAAGCTGCGTCCAGTCGACTTGTTGTTAAATGATCACTGCTGTTGGAATGTATCAGACGAACGGATCCGCGCCGGCGTTTGCGAGCTGTAAACGTTTTAATTAATCCAATGTAAACAGACAGTGGATGTTTGAGTATTTCCTCCATGTCACTTCAGACGAAGCTTCACTTCACTTCCAGTCTGTGAACAAACGGTTCGACCCGGCGCTTCGTCACTGGAGGTAAGAGAGACGTCACGGGCTGGATGTGTGAGCAGTTCTACCAAGTGTCATTTATTTCACCGTCGTGTTTTCATGCCCTGTCAGTCAGCATGTCATGCTAGTTAGTTAAAGACAACGAAGCTTCAGTCCAGAGCTCTTTACGTTAAACAACGGAACGGATTCACATCGACTAAATTTGCTCTTTGGACGCAGGTGTGTTGAACCAAAGTCCTAGAAACGTGAAACGTAGATGCCTCATACAGACGGAGAGACGCGTCATTAGCGCCGCCATCTTACGAGAGGCAAGAACACCCAGCTTCAGAGGAGAGCAGAGGTTTAAAGGCGTTTATACACACACACACACAAACACACACATTGGGGCACCGAAAAGGGGAGGGATTCAGAGAGGATAAAATTATAATAATGAGAACAAAAATAACGACACTAACTTGTAATCATAAATATATGTTATCAATGTACTGTTAACAACCCCAACTCAACCCCCTCCAATGTATGTAAAATGGTCTCAGACGCAGGGAAGGTAACATCCCCCTACAGTCTGGTAGCCAAAAGCGGAAACAAGCAGTCACCCAGTATTTTAAAACACAAGGTGGGTTTGTTGTGCTGGAAAGTTATGAAATAGTAACTTTGACCGTGGTCTATAAGCTAGATCAGTTTTCCATGTTAGTTTATATTTTCTGGAAAACTTTGGATTTTTACATTTCACTGGTGTTTCAGTTAAATAATGCGTTCATCGAGCTGTTCATATTCAATCAGGTGACTTGATGCCACATTGTGAACAGATATGGTCGCTGGGGGGGTTGGGTTGGGATGATTCTAAAGGCCCATGACTGGCTGGGGCCCAAAAAATAAAATAATAATACTATATTCTGTTTTTTCAAGTCATCTGCATTAAATGGTTACAACCCTGCCAGAGTCCCCAGTCAGCTGTGTGCAGCAGGTAGACTTGAGGAGCACACAGAGGGCACCAGAGGCTTCTTGTAGCCTTTGGTGATTGGGCCCAATATGATATTTTTTCATGGGGCCCAAAACACACACACACTTCTTCTCATCACGTTGTCGGAGCAGAACTTTTCTCATTTTTGTTGTCTGAGAACTTATGTTGTCAGAACAATGTGAGTTTGAGAGGGATGAGGAGCAGGGCAAAGTTGTAGTTCCATACATCATTTGGGGGGAGGGTCAATTTAATTTCATTTTATTTGAGGCTCCAGATCACAACAAAAATTTAAGTTCCTTTGCTACAATCTAAACAGAGCCGCCATATGTATTCTTTTATTCATTTATTTGGGAGAAATGTTGTGGATTGAAGAGCTGTGATCATGATGGCGTCTATGTATTTCCAGGCAGCTGAAATCTGCTATTATGCATCATGACCCCCAGACGACCTCGCCAGTGTCTTTGCGCTCCAGGAGAACCAAGTGCTTGATATTTGCAGACATCTCTTCCTCGCGCAACTTTGCAGAATTTCTGCCAACAGAAATAGCCGCCAAGATCTTCAGCGAGCTGGATGCTGAGAGCCTGTGCCGCGCCGCGCAGACCTGCTCGCTGTGGCGGCACATCATTGAGTCCAGCCAGCAGCTGTGGAAGAACCAGTGTCTGCTGCTCAGCTGTCAGAGGGAGGTGGACCTCGACAGGCGGTACGGCCTGTCCTGGAAGGTGAGTGCTCTCTGATCTCTCTGCTTACCAGCGATAGTGATTCCATTCTTTATCCTTCGTTGCATTCTCATTGAACATGGCGGATCTGTTAAAGACACACTGTCCATTAATGAAGAACAGGTGGTTCTGTGATTTTTTTTTTTTCTCTGGTTAGAACGTTTGTCATCTACGGAAGAGGATTAAGGCCACATTTAAGTAAAAAAACTGGAGTGCGACCATCATTAAAATTCATTTGAGTTCCGAGACTAAAGTCAGAATTCAGATTTTTTTCTCAGAAAACTCGTCAAAGTTGGTGGTTAAAAATCAGTGCTTAGTGAACTACGACTTGACACAATTGATGCTGCCGTCGCCCTCCCAACAGCTTCTTGTTTCCCCTGCAGCTCACGTTGAAGAGAAACTACGTCCGCAGCCGTTTAACGACAGACTGGTTGAGAGGACGATACAGCAGCCTGAGGTCTTCGGACGAGCTGAGTGGCAGAAAGATGGTGCCACTGGATGTGGAGACATGGGGCGAGATCCTGGAGGCTGAGCTGAGCCGATGAGCTGCTGCAGTCATGTCTGAGTCTACATTAATGTACTTTAACCTATGAAGCCTCCACTAGAAGAAAAGTTAATATGCATGTTTTTGGTGTCGTTGGACATCGAGGGACTTCAGAGAATGTATTCCCAGTGTCTGTCACTAGGCCTGAGTAAACTGGAATGAGCCAGAGGAGAAATGTTATATTTCTATCCTCGTCTGATTTCCCCCAAGTTTTGACAGATGACACTACACCAACAATGATTCCATGTTACAACCACCATGATACAACCAGACGTATACACTTTGATCAACAATTGAAAGAACACCATTGTCCTGTTTTAGTACTTTTTTTACTGTGTGTATTATTAGCATTTTTACTCTTTTGAAGAAAATGGTGATAATGCAAGAAGAGTTGATACAAATTAATTGAATCATGACAAAATATGGCAAAGCTGTATTCTTATAATATAAATAAGCGTGTGATGCAATAAATAACATTTTTTTTTATGTATTTTAGGACTGTGCAGTTATTTGTGTTACTATATATCTACGTTAGGTACCTAAAGTCTGTAAGTTACCTGTAATCATCTGTATGCGTAATGTGCATTTTTCTTCACCTTACCTTTACATCTCTCTCTCTCTCTCTCTCTGTCTCTCTGTGTGTGTATATAACCTTTGTATTTGGCTTCAACCTGTTTCACTCATCCTTCACACTCATAGGACCAATTCCAGCTTTTAATTTGAAAGCGGTAACCAACCGGAAACGTTGGGTGACGTGTAACTTGACACTGGTCCTTCCTCAGCATCACCGCATCCTTTCGCTGACACGCAAACACACACAGGAAAATGGACGACGTTCCGCCGATCGTGAACATCTCTATCTGCTTGCGGATCCAGCCCAACGAGGGGCCCGTGTTCTTCAAGGTGGACGGAACCCGGTTCGGCCAGAGCAGAACCATCAAGCTTCTGACGGGCTCCAAGTACAAGATTGAGGTGGTGCTGAAGCCTGGAAGCGTCGAGGCCACGTAAGATGAAATACGTAAAAAACCGTAATGTCAGCTGTGGAGCATCTTCACCAATGAACACATTTCATCCCTTCATCCTCCAGTGAAGAGCCGGTTGGAGGACAGAAACACGAGCTGAGAGCACCAATCCACCTGAATAAATGATGTGCTGCTCAATTACACTGAGCCCAGCTGTGTCTGCTGGAACACGGTTCATGGAGCAGCAGCAGCAACAACAACAACAACAATAATAATAATGATAATAACATGCATATATGCTAATTCGTCACCATTAATGTGTTTTCATGTTTTCAACATGAGAGGCCAGTCCAGTGTTGAACTCATTGTTTCACCATGTGGCCGAAACATGGTATTGCAAGAAAAGGAGTTTGGCGTGCTATTATTAGCATCAAACTAAGCAGGTTAAAAGTACAAATCTGATGTTCTTACTTACTTCGTTATAGCGCTCTGCTCCACCCAGAGAGCATTAGTTAATTGTGCACCATTGGTACGTCTGTGGCTGCGTAAAGTCCACACTGATTTGACAGTTTGAACTTCACCTTGTTCTGTTGCCTCCTCACAGAAACATGAACATCGGAGGAATCATCTTCCCTCTGGAGCAGCAGTCCAGGGACGACGAGTCAGTGGTTTATCACGGCCTGTATGACACGGAGGGTGTCCCCCACACCAAGAGTGGAGACCGGCAGCCCGTCCAAGTTAGCATTGAGGTAAACACAGAGTGTGTTCACCCAGTTGGATGGGATGTCTGAGGTTGTAGCCTGCAGGTTGGAAATTTGGAGGTGAAAAGGTCATTTTGCATTTGCCATAAAACAGCAATTGGTAAAAACCTGTTCTTGTTCCAGTTGTTAGTGTGTAAAAACATGATGTGGTTCCACGTCCAACCACAGCACAACAGTGTTCACTGACACACATCAAGCATTTGTGTGTGTGTGTGTGTGTACGAGATATCGAAATGAACAAAGTCCTCAGTGACATAGAAACAGTTTGATCAGTTTGGACTGACACGCAGACACCATCTTGGATTCTGACTCAGCTCTTATTTTCCCAGTTAGGCCCAATTTATGATGCTGCAGTAAAGCAAAACTGTACCTACGGCCCACCTGGTGTGACATCACCTCTCCAGAAATGTGTCGCAGCGACGTGGACCTCCACAAACTGCAACAACTGTGACTGGACTGTTTGTGTCACGTGACTTTCCCGGCTGTTTCCCAAGTCTTACGTGCTGAGAAAACAGAATTGACCAAAAGATGATTTTCGATCAGAAACATTTATGAGAAATGATGCGATCTTGTTGTAGTTAGTGCGATAAAAAGAAGTGCTCACTTTCAGTCACTATTGGTGGACAGAGACAAAGAATTCAATTCAGTTTTATTTGTGTAGCCCAACATTACAATTACAGTTGTCTTGATGGACTTGACAGTCCGTACAATATCCCCTGTTAATATCCCCATAACAGGGGAAAAAAGGCAGAAACGTCAGGGAGAATCGCACAAGGGGGATCCCACTCTCCAGGACAGACAGACCCGCAATAGGGTTTGAATGTACAGACATTGAAGGTACTGAGGTAAGAGAAGAGATGTCACAGTGCATATCATATCACAGCCCAATCATTGATGGTGGCTGGAGAAACCTGGTAGATGAGGAGGCTGTCCCACGGATTCTGGCAATAGGGGGGGTGAGTTGGACATTCCAGTACCAGCAGGTCCCGAAATAACTCCAGATTGGATGGCCCCAAAACCTCCAGGAGAAACATATGAGGAATGATTAAGGCATGGACCAGTGCAACCAACATTCTAGAGGGGAAAAGGGGGAGAGAGGAGAAAGCTACAAAACACATGCAGGAGAAGAAACTTTCACGACGATGTTGGTCACGATGTAGGATACGACATAGGACCTACATAGGGTACGACATAGAACTTTCGTAGGACCTACGTAGGGTACGACATAGGACCTACATAGGGTACGACATAGAACCTTCATAGGACCTCTGTAGGGTACGACATAGAACCTTCATAGGACCTACGTAGGGTACGACATAGAACTTTCGTAGGACCTACGTAGGATTTGACATATGACCTTCGTAGGGTACGACATAGGACCTACGTAGGGTACGACATAGAACCTTCATAGGACCTACGTAGGATACGACATAGGACCTACGTAGGGTACGACATAGGACCTTCGTAGGATATGACATAGGACCTACGTAGGATATGACATATGACCTTCGTAGGGTACGACATAGGACCTACGTAGGGTACGACATAGGACCTACGTAGGGTACGACATAGGACCTACGTAGGGTACGACATAGGACCTTCGTAGGGTACGACATAGGACCTACGTAGGGTACGACATAGAACCTTCATAGGACCTACGTAGGGTACGACATAGAACCTTCATAGGACCTACGTAGGATATGACATATGACCTTCGTAGGGCACGACAGAGGGTTCACGACAGTTCAACGCAGAAGCATATATTGGGCTTTAGGAGAGTTCCCTTTGACAGCAAATGCTTGGAAAACAACTTGGATACTGACTGGGACAGTGAGTGGAACATGTCAGTTTTTATAGTTCTTGTTCATAATGGACCTTGTTGTGTTTCCTGTCAAGTTCAACAAGGCTGGGACATTCGAGACGGTCTGGCAGGCGAAATACTACAACTACTACAAGAGGGAGCACTGCCAGTTCGGGAACAAGTTTAGTAGCATCGAGTACGAGTGCAAACCCAATGAGACGCGAACCCTGATGTGGATCAACAAGGAGGCATTCAACTGAGCATGCTGCTCCTCCGGCTGACTGCAGACCTCTTCAGGACTTCTGCTTCTAACATCAGCACCAGAAGAAAAACGTCCTGAGCTGACAGCACTCGTTGCCTCAGACAGGTCTGCATCTGTTTCGTTGTTTCACAGCCGGGACGGGTGTTTGCAATGTCTGAGCATTTGAAAGCAGGTATTTAAGAAGAACAGCCCATGAGTGTTTTTTTTTACATGTCGCCTCCTTCTGGAGTGAAGATCAAAGTGCATCATGTCAAGATTACTGTAGAAGATTTACAGCAACTTCTCTCACAGAGACTCACAGAGACTTGTTTCTCTAAGTTAGTCTTAAGCTAGGCTAACCACATCCTGAAACTTGTTTGAAATTGACATAAATATTCTTCTCTGACTTGAATTACTACGAACTACATTGTTTCGAAAAAAAAAAAAAAAGTTTTTAAGTTTACGAGCAAAATGACGGCAGGAAGAACTGAGCACAGTGACAAGCTGCTGAAGACCAGGATGGAAAACACCTTGAACATGGAGGATGTGTTGACAGTGATTTTATGTGTGTGAGGATGAGACGATGTGTGAAAGTGTGTTCATGGTAGAAGTTCTAATGTGTCGTATGTTGTGTTTTTCAAGCAGGAAACACTCAAAACTTCCTCCTCTTCTTCGTCTTCATGGTCAAAACATTCTAAACACAATCAGACAGAAATGTGAAAAGTGTTTCTGGTCAGTGAGGGCGCAGTTTTGAACTCTTTCTTTGAGCCTTTAAACACACAGTTGTTCTTCTGGAATCTATTGATTCTCTTGTGAAAATGTGGATTACAGGCCGCAGGTGCTTCACGATGTGTAACCTTTCATGCTGCAGTTGTTCTATATTCTCTTTTTATTTTCTGTTCTGTTAACATAATGTTTTGCCAAACGTGTCCAGTTTGTTCTTTTGTTTTTGTTCATCACATATTCTTACATCTCAATGCCTAAACCTGTTGTTTGGTTTTGTTACATATGAAACTGAGCAGTGTCTTTGTGAATAAACCAGATTACGAACCCAGTCTGCTTTTATTACATCTGATTTGTATCCCAATTATAATTTTGTAATAATGTTGTTGTTGTTGTTTGTTACATGCAAAGAAAAATGCAGTGGAACAATGACATGACAAGACATTAAAAACATCCATACAATTCTCTGGCAGTCAGAGGCCTTAGCTAATAGCATTCAGTAGCTAATCACTCACCTCACTGTGCCAGTACATTTCAGACACAAAACATACTTAATTCATTGAAGCAGGAAAGTTTGGTTTTATTATCATGTAAGAGTCACTGGGACATTGCCGCTCCAGACTAGTTAGTAACATGCTGTAGCTAGTCATTAGCATTCAGTCCCCACACAGGTTTCCTCATGTTAGCATGTTAAGATAGTAATTTCAGGCTGGTAAATATTCTGATTCGCCCACAACGTCGGTCGTACCTGAGTGACAACATCATTTTATTATTTGACTGCCTTTGACACACTTTATAATGTACAGTTGAAAATGTGTCTAGAAATAATGTTATTGTTAATGTAGTTTTTGTATTATCTGCCTGGCTATTATTAGCATTCTCGGCTAATCACTAGCATGGTCAAGTGTAACACTGGTTTTCTCCGGCTTGAGGTGTAAAATACTGTCAACAGAGCAGAGATG
>CAAKHB010002065.1:32668-64771 GCA_901007665.1 Aeoliscus strigatus | reverse complement strand
TCACAGCTTCTTCACACCACACAACTCCTCTGAACAGGAACCGGCGAGTTTCAACAGATCCATCAGAATAAACGTCTGATCATTTATAGATTGGGTCCAGTCGCACTGGATATTTTTCCCCTTGGTTCTACCTCTGTAGTATTCATCTGCTGTTCCCCTGCTTGTTGGAGCTTTTCCTGGGTCCGGACTGAAGATCTGCTCCTTTTGTTTCGATCTGCGGTGGTTTTCCGCTCCAACTTCTGCCTCCTGCTCTCCCTCTACAAACAGGGGTTTTGTTTCTCCTTTCTTGTTTGGGTTTAAACGGAATGAATGACCAAAACAAAGGAGGTTGATGTCCACAACCCTCACCTCTTCTTCGCCTCACCCAAGGAACGGAGACTCCATCTCCGGCAGAAGATGGAAAGCGGAGGCGGGACGGAGAGCGCGGACAGCGGGCAGGCGCAGCACGCGGTGACCGGGCAGCAGCACCATAACCCCGCGGAGCTCTCCGCCTTCCTCTCGGCTCAAGCTCCGGGTGAGAAGAAGAAGATAAACCGGGCTCCTTCCCCGGCCAGACCGAAGGATGTACCCGGGTGGTCGCTCACGAAGATCCGCGGAGGGATCGGAGCTGCGACCCTGAGCGTGAAGCCCGGAGCCATCCACCTGGGGAGCCGCATTTCCAGGCGCAGCCCGATCGGAAGCCTCGGTGGGAAAGATGGGAAAACGGAGAAAAGTGGCTCTGGGAAATCGGCTGGAAAATCCTCCTTCACCTCCAAGAGTCCGGGGAGCAAGGTGGCGAAAAGTGGCGGCGGCGGAGGAGGAGGACGGAGGAAGGCGTCGGACGCCAGCACCGGATCCGACGACCTGTCCAAGGACTCCGGCTGCGCTGCGGGGAAACTGTCCCCGACCGACAGCAGCTCCGAGCTGTCGGACTGCGCGTCGGAGGAAAACAAACTCTCCACGGACGCTGTGAGCAGCGACACCGAGTCGAGGAGCAGCAGAGGCGGCGTAGACAACCCGCTTAGGAACGGAGCGCCGGCGGACAGAAGCAGCCTGTCAGCCGCAGGCGGAAGGAGCGCGGAGAGGGACCGGCTCTCCGCGGGGGCGGAGGCCGGGGAGGGCAGCATGTCCCCCGCAGAGGAGCGCTCGGTCACCTCGTTTGACAGCCGCGTTCCGGCCAGCACATCTCTGGCATTCTCCGACCTCACAGAGGAGTTCATGGACGGGATGCATGAGGAGTTTGTCCGGGAGATAGAAGAGCTCCGATCTGAGAACGATTACCTCAAAGTAAGTCATCCATCTTTCTGTCAGAGGACTTTACATTTGACTCCAAGATCCCACTCGTTCCTCCATCACAATACATCTAACAGTGACCTCTAATCTTCTGGAGTCATTTGACTTCAAGACATTGACATTATCTACAAAGAATACACCAAATAGTGTTGTTAAATCTGTATAAAACTTACTCTGGCAGTGCAAACACTCAATGATCCCAAGGGTTAAGGTTGTAGGTTCCTCCACAGCCAAGAGCCCACTGATTCCTCCATCATGAAACAATTAACAGCGACATCACTTATTCTTGGGTCATTTGGCTTTTGATAGATGTTCCAGAATCAGAATCCTTTTTATTGTCATTGTACATAAAAAATAAAGCCGAATATGCAATTTACTCTGGAAATGACTGCACATTTATGAAAGGCACTCAATGGTCCAATGAATGTCCCATGAAAACACACACCAATCAGCCTCATCAGTCCTGGTTTGGCCTCCTTCAGCTACATTTGCATAACCTGCTGGGTTAAAGACTAGTTTGCTTGAGGACCTCCCCACTAGTCAGTTTAGAACTGAAGAAGCTGCTTGGATGAGCGGAGAAATGTCATCAAACCAACGACAACGAGCCTACGACTGAACCCAGCAAATTATTATGACTGAGATCCCTCACAGACATCCACCCACATAAACATCTTCTCCGTATTAATGGTTATTAAAAGTCCTTGGGGTTTATTTATGAACCATTTCTCTGTGCGGAGATGCATTTGGATGCTGTCCAGTTACTACAAAGAAGATAGTGTTATGAAAAGGGAGTCTGTGCCCTCTAGGAGTCAAACATGAAGCTATAAAACACACATCTGATAGCACACAGCATGAAACGTGGACTGTTCTTGTGAGCTCATGAGCCTGACAGCCCCTAAATTTAGGGATGTGGAGAAGACTTAACAAATGCGCCAACTAAGCACTAATCATGGAAGAATCCAGTGATGTTTGACATCTAATTAAACAGCAGAACCTGGGCTACAAGACTATATTAGCCTTTTTACATCACCCAAAACTTTCTAATTTGGTCTTGCTTCACTTTATCAGGGTCCAACTTTGCAGAGATACTGTTCACAGACTGTGCTATGATTTAACAGAGCTGCATCGCTCCAAAGGGATTGTCAGTGATGAGACGTTTCTTTTTCATTTGCACTGTGTGCCATGCTCATTTACTCTTTACCAGTAAAAAACACACAGATATCTCCAAAATCAGAACAAATCTCGCAAGTGTTTCCTTTGCTAGACGAGCGGAGGCCTAAAACATAGATACGGGCTGAAAGGGTTAAAGATGGGGCAGAACAGCTGCCGGAGGTGGGCTCGCAGGGGGGGGGTGTCGTTCTGCATCATCTCCAGGCTTTGAGGTGTGTGATCATTTTTCAGATGCAGCATTCTGTGACTGGTGTCACTCATGCAGTTTGAAGCAAAAGCATCAACCAGGAAAACAAAACCTGCATGTTGATGTGTGCAGGCAGTGAAAAATAACACACACCAGCCCAACGGATCCATCCTGACTGAAGAGTGACTGATTATAGGGAAAGGATCGATGCCATTAGCAAGTCTCTGAACACTGACTGCCTTTGACCAGTGAAGGCTGGAACTGTCAGACATGACAGAGGAGGTGGATTGATCGTCTCTTACCTGGGTGCTCAGCAACAACCAGGGGCTGAAAACAGAGTTTGTTCATCCTGAAACCAGGGGAATATACAGGGAGTTCACGTGAAAATAGCTTTGAAAGCTGCCGCGTTTTGCCTCATTTCAGGGTCGACAAACTCAGGATCAACAAGCTCAGAGTTCAAAGCTGCTTTCAGGAACGAGCCCCTGGATGAATCTTTAGTATGTGTTTGTTACCTCCACCAAGGAGGGCTACATTCCTCCAGTGCTGCTTTCTTTGTGTGACGTTAGCCGGATTAAAGGGGTAAAAAAAACTTTAATAGTTGATTTCCACTTGGAAGCCACTTGAGGAAATCTTAATCTGATGCATCAGATTATAGATGAAAACTGTATTACACATATTAATAATCTTCTTTACCAATGTTTAATGATATTTTATATTCCTGCTCTTAGTTATAAGCTAAAATCATTTAGATAAGCAGGTCCGTGCAGCATGGTTTGCCTTTTTCATGAGGGATTAATTTTCCAGAAACATCTGCAGCTCCCCAATCTTTCTTTTTTAATCTTTTTTATGATTCTTAAACTGGAACTGATGGATTTTAAAAACAAACTCCTTATGATGCGCGTATATCTCCAAACCGTTATTGATATTATTGCTATTGATGTTTGATTTCTTTTTCCTTTGCTGCCCCACATTCAGTCGTCAGCGAATGAATGTGGGGCAGCAGAGTCACCTGACTGAACCAGCCCCAAAGCCTCACGGGAGTCCTGCTGCACAGATGTGAGGAACACCTGGTTACAACACAACAGTCTCTTTCTCTCCATCCAACATATAATTGTACTGCTTTTGTCCTCTGGTCTGGTCTTGTCTCGTCTTCTGATTCTCTGTGTTTGAGGATGAGCAGATGGATACAGTTGTTAGAAGATGGAGTCATTAATTAATATGAAATCATTAATTTATATGTCATTATGTCAGGAACATATGTCGTGTGTGTCTGCAGCCACAGCAAACACACAACCTCTCATTAGTGACAAGATGTGTGTCGCTCCTAGACTCATAAAACAGAGGCGGTCGTCCCACAGTGGAATCAATCAATTAGCAATTTAGTGTTTAGAACTCCAAAAAATCAGATGGGATGAGAAAATAGGGGTTTTTGCACTTATTCAGAAACGTATGCACCGCAAACACACACACAGGCACACAATAACAACAGTAAATACATGGATGTGTCGAGGGTAACATCAGTAAATCGATCGATTCTAAGCCAGACCATGAGAACAGTGTTTCAGCAGTTTTGTAACACTTGTATGTAACAGATGTACCTGTATGTACCTGTAAAGCCTGCATCCCTGTGCTGTGACATTAATTCACTGTGATTTTTAAATTTGATAAGATTAAGACAAGGTTTCCTCTGTTGGATTTGCTGACCTCATCAGAATTCATGCAGGTGAAGTTCATGTGATTGTTCAGCTGCTTTACAGTAACTGCTGGAAAACATCATAAAAAACCAAGGGATCGCTAAAGATGAACCTGACATGAGATTAAAACAAGCCCTCAGTCGTCACCTCTCAACCAGATCCAAGCATGCACACCCCGTGTCTGTTTCCACATTCCATTCATCTCATTGTTCTTGTGCTTATTTGGCTGTAAAAATGTTTAATGTGGGTTCTGGGGGGAACGCAGGTTTCAGATGCAGATCAAGGCCTTGATTCACAACCACACAATCTGGGAAGAAATTAATGAGGAAGTGATAAAGTAATGCCCCGCTGTTGTTGAAGATTTTGGGGACTGTACAAAAGCTTTCAGGCAGTGCAAAAATTAGAGCCTTTTCAAGAGCCTCCATGTTGGAAAATTCATGAAAAACGGCGAAAAAACACTTTAAGCCGGGATATGACACTAAAACCTACACAGATATTTACTGCAGGCCTGAGGTCATATCCCACGACCCTTTTACAGTGGGTGAAAGTGGCGGTAAGCTTTACTCACATGGTGCAGTAATGATACTGACATGGCACATTGAGACTGGACTAAAATATCTGTAACGATCTAAATATCTATTACTTTACTCCACATACCAGGTCAGACTCATCCCGTCCTAATAGGACTAAAGACATTAAACTCTCATGAGCTGAACTCTGGCTCTATATCTGTGCTTTAACAACCTAAAGTTCTCCACATCCTTGGAGATGTTTGTGCTCCTGCATGCGTTCCGTTTGCCTGCCGCAAAAGAAAACACACTTGTGTTGCACTTGATGACTTCACACAAACAGTGAACGGACTGTGTAATGTTCAGAGCAGCCGGAGGGAGAGCGGCAGCGATAGCAGCAGATAGTGTGGACTGTTATCACGGCAGATGTTGCCAAGCGCCGGTTTCTGACATCGGACGTCTGATTGGTCGATTCGTTCTCCTGACTGGCTCAGTGCTCACATGACACAAAGCATCTTCCCTATTCTTCTTTAGTTAGCTGTGAAAAGCAGGTCAGTGGACCACCTCTCTCTCCCTCGCCACATTAACTTGTGAATCCCTGGTTTCGTGTTCACCCCGCTGTCATGTTTTATCTACCGTCCCGTCTGCATGTGTTTCATGCTCTGATTTCCTCCTCTTCCTCTCTCCTGTGCTTCAAGTCCCTTCTTCTTGCCCCTTCTCTTCCTCCTCTTCCTCTCTGGTTTCCTGTTTACCACTTTCATGTACCATCTCCTCTGGATTGCAGATGTGCGGCGTTGTGCTCGTTGCTTCCTGCCGGTGTCCGTTTTAGCTCAATCAACACATCACTGTCTCACTTTTTGCTGCGTGCTCCAACCCATCTGACCCCAATGCTGGTTGCAGAAGCACAGAGCAGCCCCGCCCATAGCCGCTATCTGTCTTGAATTTCTATTACACACACACGCACACATCCCCAGACCCCAGAGCTTGCTGCTACGCTAGGATCGCTGCAGAAGCTGACCCACATTCCCCGCTGTAGTAAATAATGACAGCTCTAGTACTCCAGCTGCTCCTTTTGCCTGCTATGATCACGTCATACTGTTTAAAAGTGCATTTTTAGTGTGTTACTGCCCCACAAAGCTCTGTCTGAGAGTTGTGTGCGCAGACAAGACGCTCTTTGAAACACAAGGGCAGGATGATGCAACTCACGCTGTCTCATTGAAATGAATAATTCACCCCCTAATACGCCTAAAAGAGTGGAACATGTGAATTAATCATACTGGTTTGTTTTTAACTGGTGTTTTTCCAACCGCGCGCCCTCGCGTTTGTTTGTTCACTGTCGGAATTTCCTTTCTGTTTCTCTTGACGTTTTTAGCTACGGAGATTCAGTTTCCCCCCTCAGGGACTGATGAGATCTACCTCAAAGATAATCCATTTATCTGGCACTGACCTTTGACCTCTCCCGTCTGAGAGATAGAAGGATCAATACAGTATCATATCATCTTGTTCTTTGTTCATGCAGTTTATTCTGTATATCTGATGACCCGACCCGTTTTGTTCCAAGAGGACGTTAATGGTTGTCATGGTTATTCTGATAACGAGGATGAACGAGCAGTCGCAGCCAACGACAGGGAGCAAAGATGGATGGGACGGATTCCAACAAAGCCAGTGGCCGATTCTGATCTTCAATCTCACATTATGACACAGATTTAAACGGTGTCAATGACTCATTATGAAAGCCGCTGTGACTACCAGCTCTTCCTCTGCAGGTAAAACTACAAGCTTCTCCTCCTCTTTGTTGCAGGATGAAATGGAGGAGTTGAGGTCTGAGATGCTGGAGATGAGGGACATGTACATGGAGGAGGATGTTTACCAGCTGCAGGACCTGCGGCAGCAGCTGGAGCAGGTGTGTGTGCAGACGGAGCTCTCACTTATTGGATTTATTCTCTTTCACTGGAACGTTTTAATCAGTTGGGCTACAAACAGAGAGTTTTTTTCCTCATTTGAGACAAATTCTTCAAATATTTCAGCCCTGGTTGTTTGTTGACACTGATTATCAGTGCAGACAAACTCTCTCCATTATTATTAGGAGTATTTTTAAAATTATTTTCCTCTTGTTTCTTTTCTTTTATGAAATAATAATTTGATTTATTTATTTTATCATGTTTATTCTCTTTACGAGTAGGTTCATTTTCCAGGCCACAGAGAGCTGAGATGCAGCTCTTTGTTGAATATTTCATGGCATCGTTTTGCTCTCCATCCCTGCAATAAACAAAATGTCTCAATTAAAATGCCAAAGATCCTTGTTTTGTAACAAATATTGGATTAAATGCAGGTTTTGAATATTTAATAGGCGAGTTAATAATGCTAATGTTTGTTTCACGTGGCACCTGGATTTATTAGTTTTGTGTGTTTTTGTGCTCTGCATTGTACTCTGTTTTATTGAGATGTTCATCTGCATGTTTTTGGTCAAATGAAGCATAGACAGTACAAATTGTAACGGCGTTTGTCTGACCGGTTCCAAGGCAAACAAGACCTGCCGCATCCTGCAGTACCGGCTGAGGAAGGCAGAGCGACGCTCCCTCCGTGTGGCGCAAACAGGGCAGGTGGACGGAGAACTGATTCGTACACTGGAGCAGGATGTCAAAGTAAGCGACTGATTGATGGGGGGGGGGTTGTTCCACTTTGATTACAACGTAGTGAGTCTTAAAAAGTCTCATTCCAGCTCTGGTTCACCCGCAGACTTGATGTGTGTGTGTGTGAAGTAGAGCTCATATGTAAAGAAAGAGGATCAAGTATGTGATTATTGAGATTCAAATGTGTGATGTTGCTGTAAACCGGGTCATTCATTTCAAAGTGGATCCTCGAATGTAGATTCATGATGTAAACTTAAATGGGTTTTTTTTTGCCCTGAATATTTGTGAGGACATTTAACAAGAGGTTTTCATTTCTTAGTTTCTGTTCTGTCTGACTCACACTGGAAACTGACTGTGGTGTCCCGTCTGACGTCCTAGTGGGGATGTGACCAGACCATAAATTACAGAGGAACTTCTGCCTGAAATGAAATCAAATGTGGGCTCGGGAGCGTGCGCGTCGAATTCACCGTGGACGGTGTTTGTGTATTTTGACACAGTTCTGATGAGTTTTTCAGTCGTCCGACTGCGCTGAGGCCAAACTTCCTCTAATTTGTTTATGGAATTTCCCTGTGCAAGTCATATATGGGCCAATTGTCACGCTGACTGCGGCATGATTTGAGGGCACACACACACACACACACACACACACGCACACACTCATACATACAAATATGCATGCACATACATGTACACATTTTACAAGTTCACTTCATGGTACTGTCAACATACACACTGGTCATTCCTGTCACGTTAGGAACCCTTGATAAAAGCCAGTCACACACACACACACACACACACACACACACACACAGGGTCAAGCTAGTGTAAGTTTCAGTCCCACTGACCCTGGACTGTGGATGCACTCTATCAAACTCACCACGTTCCTCCGTCATTTTCCATGTGATTAAGGATACAATGAGGCCTTTATACCACGACACAGCCAGTGTGTGTGTGTGTGTGTGTGTGTGTGTGTGTGACTATGATGTCACTCTCCAAGGGCCTCCGCCCGCTGTTCCTGTCTGTCTCTCAGCTGCTGTCTCACCATCTGGCTGTCGAGGATGGAGGTAGGAGGGAGGGATCAATGCACTTCCTGTGACTCTGTGGCGTCCGGCTGTGTCTCAAATGGGGGGGAAAGGGGTTCAAGGGATTGGTCCCTATTTGAAAATTCAAATCAGCCAATCAGAGCGAGCGGATGAGGCTGGGAGAAGACAGAAGAAGAAAACTGAGAAGGAAACAAAGAGACAAATCAAGGCATTGAGGAGAATTTAATAGTGTGTTTCAGTAGCATCGGAAGTCCAAGTTAGTAACTTTTATGGGTTCCAAAGGTCAGAGAGTCGGGAAAAAAAGTTGTTAGTGTACAACCCATTCTCATTGAAAACAAATCAAACAGTTGTGTGTGTCCGAGTCACTGAAATGGACACAAAGGACCTAAGAGGTACAAAACCAGTCCAAACACAGTTTACACTGACAGACGGGCTGAACCACCAGACATACACTAGAAGATCCCAGCTATGTCACACATGTCACACACTGCAGACACGCTTTGAGCGTCATGTGGATTCAGGATTGATTATTTAGTGATTTCATTTTATGGTCTGCTTTTATGGTTGCTTTTGCAACTTCCTCCCAGTTTGGAACATGACAGGAGACAGATGAGTGCCATGTTGGACCTGACTGTGAAGCCAGAGATGAGAAATGTTTGGAGAAGTGTGATCAGCATCTGTCGTCTGCGTTAGCGAGGACGGATCAGTCACACTGGTTCTAGACAAACTTCACCCCCCCCACACACACACACACCCGCCGTCTCCCCAACACATGGCTGGTTGTGTCGTCGTGCCGCCAGGGTGGAACAC
Organism: Aeoliscus strigatus; assembly: GCA_901007665.1. NCBI lineage: Eukaryota > Metazoa > Chordata > Actinopteri > Syngnathiformes > Centriscidae > Aeoliscus > Aeoliscus strigatus. The sequence continues at coordinate 55,453 of CAAKHB010002065.1, read as the reverse complement.
CAAGGCACCAGGTCGGGTTACACCACGCTGGTGTGTGTGTGTGTGTGTGTGAGTGCGTGTTCTCGCCTGCATTAAGCCCCTGCTAAGCCGCTCGCAGTCACTCCTCTTATTCTGGAAGCATTCGCCTATAAACAGACGCGAGCAGTCACTGAAAAGTATCAACACTCTGTCGTAGCAGCTCTGTTTCCTTCATTTTATTTTCTCTGTGAATGCTCGTTAAGCATCATCCAGTGGTTGGCGGGTCCTATTTTAAACATCCAACAGTGTGTTTTATATTTGACTGCTCACACGTCGGGACCTGAGAACAGCTTCAGAAACTGGTCTGGTGATTGTGGCTTTTGGTTTTCCTCAGTTTCTAAGAGTCTTTTCACGAGAGAATACACCGTCCTCATTTGAACCTCTATTTATTGTCTCCCAGAAGGAAAGAGCAAGAATCCGAAGCCTCTGAAGCTGATGTTTTGGTTGATGGGTAAAGTGCTGTAGGCAGGTTTTGCTCCTCGCGGTCCAAACTTGACCTTGACTCGCTGAGCAGTTCGGCTCTGAGCTGCTTTACAAAACTAATTGGTTTAAGAGCCGCTGAGCCTTTAAGGAGCTGATTTGATAACTCACATGCAAATCAGCAACATACACAATGCTGACAGACTTTCCCCACACACACACACACACACACACTAAATTTTACGTGGCGTCATATTCTAAGTGAAGAAGGGGAGACTGAGTGAGAAACTCATGAATATGAACATTCATTAAGTTTTCTTTTATGGACATCACATATTTTTATATGTGCTGTTTTTGTTTTTAACGAGGGTTTGGCTGGAATGTGGCCGTTGAAATCTCTGTGAGAAGTTCTGACATCACTTCCTGTCCCGCTCGCACACTGCTCTCATTCCCAGCAGCTGCAAACATCTGGACTCAGATACAGGAAGCAGTTGTGGTTGAGTTCTCATGATGTTGTTTGTAGAAAGAATGTCCATGATGTCCACTTCAATAAAAAAGTAGAAAAATAAAGTATCAAATAAAAACCTTTCAATTAAAAAAATTGAATATTTTATAATATCATATTATTTCAATGCTGATTACTATTTTAATTATTAATTATAATGCTTACTTTCTAAGTATATTTTAGTATAGTAAGTATAGTACATGTGAGACAAGTAAAATGTGAGACAAGTAAAACTAAACACATCTGTGCTCTCTCACCACACTCTAGATAAAGATAGCTGTGCCTTCATGCAGAGAGAGCTCAGCGTAGGGTAGTTTAGCACCGACTGAAAGCAGAACTTGACCAAAAAAGGAGACAAGTGCAGCGAAGTAGGTCAGAGGAACAAGGAACAGTCACTCTGTGGCACCTGAGTGCATCTGCTGCTGGTGATGGTGTTTGGTAAACAAATAATAGAGTTTTGCTCAGCGCTCAGGCTCATGTGGACATTTTAGTCCCCCAGTTTACTTCAGAGTAGATTCCAGTGACTTGAGCACTTTCAGACATCAGCTCCTCCATAGTTTCAGACAACAACAGAAATGTCTGATCTGTTACGGTTACGTCCGTATGCAGACTATGCTCCAATATTACATCACTCTCCAGGTTTTACACTTTCACTGGTCCTGACACAAAACTTCAGTCATTAGACCAGAGACACTGCTGTTATCTGAAGAGGATAGTGTGTGTGTGTGTGTGTGTGTGTGTGTGTGTGTGTGTGTGTGTGTGTGTGTGTGTGTGTGTGTGACTCGCTGAGTGACATATATCCTGACAAGGAAATGTGGTGTGCATGTGTCAGTGTGTAGATAGTGTGTGTACTGAGCTCCAGGAAGTGTCAGATAATCTTTTTCAACCTAGTAGAAATTAGAACTTGCTTACGTGCTTGTGTTCCACAAACTGGTTATTTCAGACATTTGAAGTCAATCACACTGCTGCTTGTGTGAGACTGACGGACATTTTCAAAATACAAAATACAAATAGTCTGTTTAGGATGATTCATTCATCACAGGGAAGTGGAGAGTTTTTAGGAGCCATGTGCTGCGTTTCTACTTTTCCATTCTATTCCCTTTGTGGTTTTGTGTTTTTTTTTTTTTTTCATATTTTTGTAACTTCAAGCCTCCTCTGGCACAGCAATTTCCTTCATATTCAATCCAGTTGTACCTTATCTCAGCCAGCCCAACCTTCCCTCAGTATTCTAATAAAATGATCACATCACATCGACGGCATTACTTCTCCATGTACCACAAGAAGGATGTTTATTCATGTGTTCATGGGTCATGGGTGGAGAAGGTGACAAATAACTGCAAGAATTAATGGAATTCATCACGTCCACCCTCCCATGCCTTTCTCTCTCTCTCTCTCTGTTTCCCTCTCTCCATCCAAAGATAGATGGATGGAGAGAGGGAACATCTGTCATGCCAGTGGCTCTCACTCCCTTTGACGCGTAATGGTTTTATATATAGACGGGCAGCAGATTACTGGTGATGTAACATCGTCCAAACGGGGGCTGAGAGGTCGGAGCGTTGGACCGATCACCGTCACACAGGTCAACAGCGTTAACGCCACACAACAACACCTGAGTTATTCCCTTAAAAAAAAAAACCAACAACATTCCCTTCCAGTATTCATTTAAATCTGGTTTTCTGAGGAATCATTAACTTGTGAATGCATGAAAAGCAGCTACAGCCTTTGCACTTATGTGTGTTTCATACATTATGATGATTTATTTACAAACCGCCTGAGGGATCTTTGGCTGGAAAGTCGCTTCACGACGGCCTCACAGCGCAAAAGACTGAAGAGTGACGCAACGTGTGTGACACAGACACACACACACACACACAAACACAAATATAGATAACGTTTTACATTGTATATCTGCTGGTTAACACTCCTGTTATTGTTTTACTGCTCTGTTTGCTAGAAAACCTACACACAGTTCCAGCAAACACTTAAACTGTTGACCTAAGTTGAACCTGAACACACACACACACTGACATAGAGTGAGAGTCTGTTGTTTTACATAACGGTCACCTAATGACATAGATATGATCAGAGATCTCACATTCCGACATTCAGGCGGTTCGTTGTGTGTGTGTGTGTGTGTGAGAGAGAAAGAGAGTCACAGACACACACAAAGCCTCGAGGAAGAGGAGGCGAGCTTGGCGAATAACTGCCACTTGTTCAGCGCCGCTGTCCGTTTGCCCTGTGGCTGCTGTTTGCGTGTCGCCTGCACAGCTGTGTTTGTGAGGACCGTTGTCCGTTTGAAACCACCCTTATGGGGACATTTCCAGGAAAAAGAGACTTTGTTTCCCACTGAAGTTGGGTGTTGGATTAAGACACACACACACATTATACATGTAACATACACACATAGGATCTCACCAGACTCACCACACACTCCCACTGAATGCTAATTCCAGCCTATAGGTCTGTTGCTGGGTGAAACTCCAGCTTCAATGGGGAGAGATTCCCTCACGTTTTCTTTACCATACAAGAACAATCACAGCATTAATGGTTTGTCAAAGGCTGACAAACAAGTGTGAAGAGAGAGAGGGGGGGGGTTGTGAGCCCCCCAGGGGTAAAAACATCCCATTTATAAACTCTGTTATAATCAATCACTGGTTCTGTCCGAGTCATCGAACACACATCAACAACTAAACTAACGCATACTTTTTTCACCTAAGGAACCAAAATTTGAGTTTTTTTTAAACCCAGGATGATGCTGCAACAGTTGCAAAATGCTTTTATCACTGCCTGTCTGGACTACTTCCATTTTTCCTGGTCTCTCTAGAAATTCATTGAAGAAACTACAAGTCATCCAGAACGCTGCAGCCAGGATTTTAACAAATCCAAAAAAAGGGAATTGCATTAGTCCTCGGCTTGCGTCATTGGACTGGTTGCCTGACTCTTTTAGGATTGATTTTAAACTTCTTTGACTCACCTATAAAGCCTTAAATAATTTAGCACCACCGTCTTATACGAGCGATTACCATTCTTCTTAGGCCCCAGCAATAATTCTCACATCTTCCACGTTCTGTCTTTTAGTTTTTAGGCCCACAAGAGAACTGGTGAAGCTGCTTTTTGTTTTTATGCCCCCAAACTATGGAACACTCTCCCTTTAAAAAGACCTATCTTTCTATTTATTTTTATTTGGCTTTATTTTACCACCGTTATTGTTTTGTTTCGTAAATGTGATATAGCTTTCTTCAAGTACTGTGGGTTGTTTTTTGCTTGAAATGTGCTCTATAAATAAAGTGTATTCTTCTTCGTCGTCTTCCTCTTCTTCTGTTTTCTTACTCCAAACCAGGAGGGGCAGCACAATATCAGAGAGTTGGGGTTGTTCACCCATTGAAATGCTAACTTCCTTAGCATTAGCTGCAGCGGTGAATGAGAAATAACCTCACACTTGGGACACAGAATGAAGTGGAGCAGCGGGCGTTGGTGGTGCCCAGCGAGCGTCTGGTTCACGTGGGCAGAACAATGAGCTGGTCTTTGGCACGAAAACACAAACTCACATTCGTACAGGCGCGCACACACATGCACAACACGCACACATCCAAGCTAGACTCATTCCTGTGCATTCATCTGGGTCGAATCCGTCTCGTCTCTGTGGGCGTCCCACCTCGTCTACATCTAAGCATTTCTTCTTTGTGTGTGTGTCTTCTACGTGTGTGTGTGTGTGTGTCGTTTTTCTGGTTCTCAGTGTTTTTCTTTGTTTCCTTCCAGTGATAGCATCTGACAGTGAGCGGATCTTGTTACTGCACTAACTGCAACAACATGACAACACGGTTGTCATGTTCCACTCACCAGTCACCCTCAGGACAGTTGTATTTTCTATACAAACAGAAGCGATGCATCAAGTGCTGGGAAAGTCACATGACACAAACAGACCAATCACAACCGTCCCCATTATATTTCTGGAGGGGATGACATCAGGCTACTCCGTACCCATGGGTGTCACTTTGGTTTGAGATTAGTGGGGACAGAGACTCATTCGGAAGTGTGTTGTCCCCCAACACACAAAATCCATCCATAGGAATCAGTCCATCCGTGATCGTGTCCTGCTCCGTCTCTGTTCTCTCACTTGTCCGTGACGAAATCCTTCTGGAACTGTGTTATGGAAAAGCACCATGACTGCACCGACCCCACACCCACAAACTGTGGGTCAGACAGGATAAAACGACGTCAGCTGCACTCATCTGCTCCTGAGGTGTCTGAGTGTTAATTATCCGCCCAGTGACATTAACGCTCACATGCAGCAGCATCACAGCTTCATATAGAAACCTTCAGCACTGCAAATTCTAGTGCGCTTCTGTTACTGCAAAGAGTCTGACATCATCACTTTTCGAATGATTCTTTTCAGGATGAAGTCAAAAGTTGACATTTTGCTGTGTTAGTGGTTCCAGCCATACATTTCGTCATGTTGTTAGTGAGAGCAGCTGCTCTGCAGTGTAACAATGTGAACATGCAGCTGCTTTTTGTGTATTTGCAGTTTTGAATTACTGCAGCCGCTGATCACTCAGTTTTCCCTTAACGCTGTCTTAATTCTCGAATCTGCTGAATACAGACTGGACTGAATAACGGAGCTTTAGCTGCTATTTTAAATATGCATAGGCCACTGAAATATTCAGAGATGTTCTCTCCATTCTCTTCTCACACTAGATCCAGTGTCATAGTCGTTAATGCCGTCCTTTTTCTCTGCTGGTTCAAACCTGCACAATCCACAGGAATCATCAGACCAGCACATTTGAACGAAACATCCTTTACAGATATGTTTCAGGCTGTTACTCTTTTATTTTCCTTTAATTTATTCTTTTTTTTAATCATCCCTCATTTATTGCAGTTTACTTGTACTACACTTTTTTTAAAGTTTTTATATACTTCCTTAATTAATTCCTTTTTTTTGGTTTATTCATTTTATCTGTCCTCTCTTATTCACCTTCTTCTGTTCAGGGTTTTGTCCCGCTGGTGTTTCTTTGCACATCATAGCGTTTCCTCAGCTACTTGTTTTTTGCATTGTGGGCTGGGCGGGTTTGAACTTGACTTGCTTTTTATTTTATGAAAAACTGTGATGTAAATAGGAGGTAGATTGATTGATGTTTGAGGTACATACAGTATTCAAAACCTGTTTCCTCCTCTTCCTCTCAGGTGGCAAAGGACGTGTCCATCCGTCTCCACAGCCAGCTGGACGGCGGTGAGAAGAAGAGGACTCGTCTGGAGCAGGAGAACGAGGAACTCAGGGTGCGGCTGCAGGATCTGGAGGTGGCCAAGCAGGTCCTGCAGCAGGAGATCGACAAGGTAGGAGAAGATGTGCGTGGGCAGGATGCAGAGAGAGCAAACACGCAAAGCTGCGGTATTGTGTGGACCAGACACGGTCCAGGCGTCCTCCAGGTGCCTGCTGTGTCTCTGACTCAAGGGTTCGTTTGAGTTTGGACCTCTCAGGGAAAGACTGAAAGGTCCAGGCAGGTCCTGATTTAGCTCGTTGTCCTTTCTGCCTCTTGAGAAAATCCTGCACTGTGTTTGCCTGCACGTCTCAGGAGAGTGAGTGTGCACTTCATTTCTGTCACGCTGTTGCTGCAGGGACTGTTTTTGTTGCTTTTGCCAAGTGCATCATTATTCTCTGCAAAGAAAAGGAAGAATGCAAAAGAAAAAAACAGAATAGATTGAGGGGTGTGTGTGTGTGTGTCGGGGGGGGGGCTGGTGTCCACAGTGAGTCGAGATGAGAGTGAAAGAGTGTGTGTGTTTTCCTCTGGTGGTTCAGTGTTGCATGGACGTCCACATGGAGTCTGGAGATGTGTGCCTGACTGTTCTCTTCATGAAATTACCAGTGCCTTGTTTGTAGCAGCCTGGGGGAGGGACGCTGACACACACACACACACACACACACACACACACACTACTGACTGAGATAAGTGGGTGTTTTGGGCTCCGGGGGCGGGGTAAAGAACCCACCCAGCTGCCGACCAGTCCCAGGGTGATGTCACATCGTCATTCATCTGTTGAACCTGACATGTGGTTTTCGTTGAGTTTCAGTTTAACTGTCAGCGAAGAGCTTTGGGGGGTGATTGACTGGTGTTCTCTCCCTCTGGGCTGTGAAATTAATTCACTTTTGATGCTATTGACATAGTTCATGGAATCATATGTTGTCACATTAAAACCTCATGACGATTGAACGAGAGTGTGAAGACCACGCGTCGTTCCATCGTCCAGTTGACACAAAACATTTGCCACTCCCAGTGTTATTGCATCGAACAGCAGCACCATGAATAGGGGTGATTAATTCATGTCAATATGTCGATTGGTGAAGCAACGATCCAATCAAATCAATGAAAAGTTGAACCATCGATCAATGTCGTCCTCCTTAAGGTGATACACCTTTATTTTGAAATTTCTTTCACAGTCCGGTTTCCGACGCCTTGATCTGAGGTGTCAAACAAACGCTGTCGAGGAATGTTAGCGTGGACTTGAAACGACACAACTATCGGTAATAATCTGCAAGACGTGTTGTTATGTTATGTTATGTTGTTATAAACAACTCAGGTCACATGACAAAGGCCGCTCATGCTAACGTTAGCAGGAGCACAAAAGCTGGAACTCCAACTCCACAGTGAGTAAAACACCTGACATTTTAAACTGTGAAATACTGTTCATCATACATCAAATTGTTTTTGTTTGTTTTGTAGGACGGAGACAAAATATACATTTATCCATAATTCATATTTTCTAATTTTCATTTGATAACTGTCTGAAACATGTCATTAATTTAACTGTATTCTTTTCTCAAATGTGATCATTGATGATCACTGATGTGTAATGGTATCACACGTCAGTTCTTACTGAACTGACTGCTGACGTGTCCTCGATATCAGTCAGTGAGTGGAACCCTTTCAGTTTGTGTTTGGGTCTGTTTGAGGGAGTTACATGAACCTGGCAGAGATGGGAATTCTTCACATGGCTGATATGATTGAGGGATTGTGTGTGTGTGTGTGTGTGTGTGCGCACGCGCATCCACACAGGAATGTCTCACCCATCTCACTTTTGATTGTACAAACAGACAAACTCAAGTAGGAGTCAGAGGGGAAGAGCGTAAGAGCGTAAGAGCGTAAGGGAGATAAGGGGAAGAAGAAAATGCCCTGCAGAGACACACACACACACACACACACACACACACACACACGATAAAGCCCTCAGCAATTGTGCAAACATACTGGCTGAGGAGCCACAGGGACGTGAGAAGCCACTGACTTCGAGGGCTTTCACAGGTGCAAAGGAGCTTTGTGAATTATTGACCTTGTTGTGGTGGCGACCGCTGAATATCGATCTTCTTTAATGAGCAGAGCTCTGCAGGCGGTGGATGCACGTAAACCGTGCTCCTGGAGATCTCTGGTTTTATCAACTGGACAGAGATAAGTGTCTGCAAACATGTCTGCGGCAAACCAGGAAACAGTACGAACAGACCAACTGATCTGTACTTCAGTGACACATTCACTTACACATCCTCACATTCACTAACACATTCACTGTCACACTCACACTCACTAACACATTCACTGTCACACTCACATTCACTAACACATTCACTGTCACACTCACGTTCACGTTCACATTCACTGTCACACTCACATTCACTGTCACACTCAGATTCACGTTCACATTCACTGTCACACTCACATTCACTAACACATTCACTGTCCCATTCACGCTCTGATCTACTGACACATTCACCCTCAGATTCACGTTCACATTCACTCTCTAATTCACTCACACATTCAGTTAGATTCACTTTTCTCTCTCTTTCTTACACACTTTCTCTCTTTCACACACTCTCTTTCTCCCTCTCTCTCACACACACAGACACACACAGAGCAGGGAAACTTCCTCCCTCTCATCAGTTTTCTGTCGTCCGTTCCTCCCCTCCGTCCTCCCCTCTGCCCCCCCCATACTCCTGCTCTCCTCCCTCGTCTCACTTGTCTGTCATCCGTCCCTCCTCCCGCCTCCGGTACTCCTGCTCTCCTCCTCTGTCTGTTGTCACGTCCTCCCTCCTCTCACCTTCCCTCCTGCTCTCATCAGACCCTGAGGAATGCTGAGGAGGTGATTTCTTCATCCCGTCTCCCTCCTTCCTTCTCTTTCACCATCTCTCCTGCGTCTCCTCCCACCATTCCAAAGTGTCCATTTTTTTGGACTCCCTCTCTCCCCCTCTCCAGAAGCATCGACCCATTCCAGCTGATTGACCTCTGGAGGAGCCATGGTCAGATTGGATGGAGATAGTGAGTTAGGAGTTGTTGTGAAATAGAAGGGTGAACAGATAACAGACATGTCTTCACCATCATCTGAAGGTGAACTCAAGCGTCTCATCTCGTCTATGTTTCTTCGAAACATAACAACATCAAACTGGCGTCTGGAGCTACAGCTCCTCTTTGGACCTTCTGCTCCTCTCCTCTTCGATGTGCTTGTGTGGTTCCCGCTTGGAATCAGACAAAAAATAGCAGCAGCGGCGGCTAACACGCAGGTGGATTTCATTGCATTTCCGTTCCGCTCAGGTTGAACTTCACCGATGCGGGCGTCCCTTTGTCCTCAGAGGAGGGGGTGGAGCTCGATCGGCGCCCTGCCGTCAACCACCGACAGATGTGTCGTCTCTTTGCTCCGGCACAGTGCAAATAATCACGTCCACATTTATTCCCGGTGCGAGTGCATGACCGGCATCCCAACACGGAGCTACCAGGTCACTTTGGAATGATGAAGGATCAAGCTGCTCTCATTTGGTTAAATCTGTATCTCGACGCTGAAATATCTGAAATATACTTAAATCATATGAAACAAGCGGTGGTACAAGTGTAATGACTTGAAATGGACTCAGAGGAACATAGATTCTATTTGTTCTCAATGTATACGTTTGTTTTCCTGCGTAATGGCACCAATGTTACAGTCAGGCATGGGACAGGCACACATACCAGTTACAAGATATTATTTCAATAAAATATACATAAATATCTCCTTAATATACCAGAAATATCTCATGTCTCATACCATAAAAATCTATGTCAAGGCTTTTTTTTTCTCCTTAAAAGCGCCACATCGGTCACATGACACAGAGCAGCCTGCCACGACACAAAATAAACTTGTATTCAACAGGATTGTTAAATAGATCAAATTCGCAAACAGCAAGTGAACGCAGGCTGTTTGTCATCTGATCGCAGGATGGATAAATCCGGTTTAACGGCGGGAACTTTCATCCCAAACAGTCCTAATGTCCCATGATCCCGTCTGGTGTGTGAGACGAGTGAGGAACGTGCTTCAGAAGCAGTTATTCAAAGTGGACGTTTCAGTCGTAACCTGTTAGTCTGTTAGCATCCAGCCATGCCAAGGCACCTCCAGGATTAGAAATGACAAGAAATGATTCATTTCTAAGTCAAATGGGAACAAAATGGCTGCCGGTGTGGTGTAAATCTTAGACTCCCCGTCTCTCCATTGTGTTCCGTAACCTTCAGGCACTTTGGCCACAGTTGGATGGAAGAGAGAAAGCTTTTTCTTTTTTTTTCATCTTAACTTTATCTGCCATGTTTGAACAAAGGTCTAAAGATTCCGACTGGGAACTCAGCAGCTACATAAAATCACAGTGTGCAAGACAAAATACAAAAAAAAAAAAAAAGTAGATAAGAGGTTGAACTTGTTCCTACGACAGCGGCATTGTTCCCCAAAAAACTGCAGGTACCGTAAAGGATGAGGAGCAGAGGAAAGGAGTGGGAGGGCGGAGGGGTGCATGTGGGGTCTGGTGAACGAGGAGATAAGAGAACAGCCGTAATTGGACAAGTGATTTGAGGCTGACGGGAGAAACGGCAGCGTCTGATTTTGTCCATCTGGCTCTTTTCCTCTCATCCCGTCCTCGGTCTTCTCAGTCGTTGTTTGTCTCAGGTTCTTTCCTGCTCCTCCTCCTTGCTGCCTCAATCCCACGTCTCCCCTTGAAGGTCATTGTGTGTGTGTGTGTGTCTGTGTGTGTGTGAGATTTAGCATGATGATGAGGTCACTCTGCTTGTACATATATAACACAGACATTTTTACGGGCTCTTTCTCCCCGTGTCTTTCACACCGTCTTCCCAACGGGAACTTCTGTCCCTCTGAACGTCTCTTGACATCGTGTTTACTTAGTAGATCTGCACATGGAAACTATATTGTTAAATCTTAAAGGAAATGTGGCGGAAACTTTGGCCAGAGAGGAAAAAAATGACAGTTTGTATCTCGTAGACCTCTAAATAAACACTAAGACTCAGGAGGCTGTGAACACGACACAGATAAACTGAATAAGTTGTGCCACAGCGAGGACATTTACGGATTTACATTATCACTAGGTGCAACAAGAAAAATCAAACAAGAGATAAGATAAAATAATCCTTTATGTATCCCACCGTGGGGAAATTCACATTTGTTAGCTGCAGTGATGCAAAGACAAAATAACATTTCACACTCCCACAATGAACAAACAGTAGGTACACACATAGGCATGGAAAATACGGTATATATATATATGAAGAAGAAAAAACTATTTTAATCTATTTATTGCATAAAACTATATATACCAAATACACACAAGGAAATTTACAGCATCCTATAGAGTCCCAAAGATACAATATTCAAATTGAACCTGAATATGTTGATAACATTGCACACGTTGTGTTACTGCACGTTAATCATTTCAGCATATATAAATCTGTATTCTTAAGAAAGACACAGAGCAAGAAGAAAGGAAATGTGTCGTTAGGGTGAAAGAGCAGCTTCTTTTATTCAGTTTTATTCCATTCAGTCAACACTGGAGCAGCATCACTGGAGTACCAGTGCCCCCATTTTATTTGCAGCATAAATCATTGAGGGTGGAGGGAATAGTGAGGAAAAGGTCTTCGATTTTTAAATGCCCCCCGCCCCTCTCGCTCTCTTGCACCCGGTTACTGAAGGAAACTGTTCCAGTTATTTCTGCCTTGACAGGAAGTGCTGCCCATTGTTTGGATGCAGGGTAGATGGAGGGGGGTGGTGTGGGGGGGTGGGGTTTGTGGAGAGACGACAGGGCGTTCACCAACATGCAGGTCATGTGTTCATTACATGTTCATTAGTAGTTTTCGTGCGTGAACAAGGTTTGCCGTGTATGTGTGTACATGCAGCTTTTGTGTATTATTCGGCCTTCAGACTTATTTCTGTCATGGTTTTAATATCTGAATATTCTCATAGTCACCTTGAATTAATTTGTCTTCAAATGGTAGATATGTGTCTAATCATCGATTTAAATGATTCCCTTCTTTCATTGATACATGGGTCTTTGATTGTAGCATTCTTTTGTTTTTGAACGTGTAAAACAAATAAATAGAATGACATATGAAAACTGTAACCATAACCGGAATGAGCAGAAGAAGATGAATTGACAAAAACAAATAAAAAACTTAAACAATTGTGGGAAATTAAAACACAAAATGAAATACAACAAGTACTTATAGGTTTGAATTGAGATTTGTCTTTATTGTCCTTACACTGGACATATGTACAGTTATGCATAGCAAACAATGACTGGGGGGTTATTACTTGGGCCACTTGGTGAGGAGTGGAACTGTTGCTGAATGTGGCTTGTTTCCAGACCAACTCCAGGGTGAAACAGGGTGGAGGGGGTGACTAGGGGCATGTGACACCATGTTTGTTTGCCGGTTGTTAGGTCTGGAGATCTGAGCCAATTGGAGATTGACAGAGTTGAAAGTCGTGGGAAGACGTGTAACTTGAGGTATCTTGGGGGTGTTGCATCATCTCTCACAAGTCCAAACTAAAGAGGATCAGTAAACTCCGGCTCATCGCAGCGTCAGCGCTGATGTGGCTCCTCGTTCAGTCATTGGCTCGTCACATTTTTCCCACATCTGTTTGTTTCTGCAGGAAGCGGGTCATAAAGGCCTGACATTTTCCCTGAAGGTCCCTCTCAGGACACAAAGAAAGCTGTGTGTTTGTCTGCAGGGATGCATGTGCTGTTAAATGGGTCAGATCATCAAAGCATTTCAACTTTATCTGGGTCAGAGTGATTGATTAGACCGAGGATGGTCTTAAAAGAAAAGTCTGCCTCCGAACAGCCCGACATCACATGCAGGGGCGCCGGGTGCGTTGGACAAGATGATGGAAGTTGTTTGTGTTGAGGGCAAGAAGAATCAGTCAGTGTCTGCAGCAGATAACCAGTAACTAACTTTGTTTACCCTTTGAAATACTAGGGAATTCACAACTTCAACCCAGGAGAGTTATGACAAGACAACTTATTCAAAGTCAAGAAATGTACAATATGTGGTTCCTTTACTAGTTTATGGTAGAAAAAAATTAAATGTTGAATATGTATTCTAAAGAATAATACTTAATACAATAATAACAAAAAACACCACAATAATAATCATACAAATTAGCAATAGATAATAATAATGTAGAAATTTGAGTTAAGTAAGATGTGAACAGAATTAAAGCAGGGCCATGTTCTAAAAGAAAGGAAGGAAGCAGGTGAAGGTGACACCAGAGGGAGGTAGGTAGGAAGTAGGTGAGGATGTGAGGGATCGTAGGAGAAAGCAACGGTAAAAACCAACGACCAAGGGAGTGACGTTTCAAAGTATCAAAAGTGAAAGTGCATGGAGAAAAGGAACAGACAAAAACACACAAGGGCGATCTTGCCCGAAGCTTTTGGGTTATCAGGAGACGCGCCCCACCCCCAGCACACACACACCATGTTCGCTTTTAATCTCTTTAACACATTTGTGTGTGTTCCTTCATTCGTTCTTCTATTTCCTCCTCAGCTGCTGTTTGTTCACTCAGTGTGTGCAGCCCCCCCCCCCCACACCCCACCCCCCGAGCGGTTCATCCTAAACGTGTGTATGTGTCGTTAAATTTTCAACATCTGGGACATCCCAGCAAACAACACACAGCCGATCAACACTGAATCTCCTCACCGACACTGTTTGTGTTACATTTGTCAACAGTTTGTGCAGTGCAGCTTTTCTCTACACCCCCCCCCTCCCCCCACCGCCCCAGGTGTGTATGTGTGTGTGTGTGTGTGAGGGGGTTATTGCAGAGGTAATTTCATGCTTCAGCAGTGGGAACATGACAGTGTACCACAGACACCTTGAGGGGCTGAGATCTGGTAGAGACACTGTGAGATGATGGACAGACGTGTACAGGAGAGAAGTGTGTGTGTGTGTGTGGTTTGTGTGAGGAGGACAACACCAACAGCTCACAGCTTTTCGTCGACTGAGTCTCGTAGTACCCATCTAGTTTTCTCAGTCTGTTTCAGTGTGCTGGAGTACCTGGAGGAAACCGCTGCATGCACGAGAAGAGCATCACCGTGATCAAAGAATTAAAAGAATGCAAAACCTTAAGCGTAAAACCCAACTGACAAAATAAACAATAAATAAATAATAGTTTGATGGAGTGAGAGACAACATGGACCTGTAAAAGCAAATCTCACTTCAAAAAGCTGGATTTTCACTTCGTTGTCTTCAGAATGCAGATGTGAGAAAAGGGATGAAAGTGGCAGAGATGCTCTGGGAGCTGTTGTAAAGCACCTGGTAAATACTCACCTCTGACTGCCACCCACTTTACGTAAGTGTTAATGCATCAGCAGAAAATGACTTCTGACAGCGAACCGCTTCACTTGGCTCTGACGCAAATGTCACCTCATTTGGAGCTGAGAGGAACGCTGCTCGTGGGCTGACCCCACAAACACCACTTAGAAAAGAAAAAAAACACAAATATATGTTTACATATAAAATATCACGTTATTTTCTCACATTTAAAATGTGTTGTTCTCCTGATTTTGGACACAACACCGGCTGATTATCACTAACCAGGAGCTGAAGGACACAAACAAGCGAGAAACGTTCAATGTAATTGCCCCTGCGTTTCCTCTGCAGCAGGCAGACGGCTGAAAGCTGAGAGGCAACAAGCCTGTAAATGTCAGCAGGTAGAAACCTTTTATCAGTAATAATGTCACATGGACAGAAAGGCTCCCGATCATTTCCACTTCAACTTTTAGGAAGTTTGAAAACCCGTGGCTGTTTTCCTACAACTCCATGATGATGCGTTTCATGATCGAGTCCCATGATACAAAGGGTTTCATCATATGCACAGTGGGTCTGAATATCACACGATCGGCTCATGTTAAATAAATAAACAGTGTTATATAGAATACAGTGAAGTACTACAACTGATTATAATGATAGTAGTAAGCTCTGTATAAATACATGTGGCATGGTACAAATATCTGCAAAATACACAATATACACATCTTGACCACAGTTCCTCAAATAATTTCAAGCTTACATTTATTTAAAGCGTTATCAAAGGGCTAATATCACTAAATAAAATGAAAAAAAAAAACAGAAAAATTCACAAACTAATTTACTTTGGCTACTGTACTTGTGGTTACATCGGATCTTCTACCAAATTTCCCCTCGTTTTAAATCCTGAAGGAGATGGAATGGATATGGATCCAGCCAGCTAGTGATGGAAACACTTCTAATGATAATGATCATGATAATTCTAATCTTTACTGGGGTCTTTTGTTCGTCCACATCGAACAAATTCAGTGAATGACTGGGTCAAACTTCAACAACCTGGCACGGCCGGCGTGAGCCAAGAACAACATGACGCCGGTCGGTGGAGGACACAAGCAGAGGGAAGAGGAGCAGATGGAGGATGGAGGGAGGAGGGATTCTCTCTCTCTCTCTCTCTCTCTTTCTCTTTCACCCATTAAGAGATTTACAGCCGTTAAAAGCTGTCTGAAGTGCAGATTATCTCACCTGTGGGAGACAAACTGGGGTTTGCTGAAAAGGTTCCACTCTCCTCAGCTCAGAATGGAACTATGGTGTCTGGAGCTAACACACACACACACACACACACACACACACACACAAAACACAACACCGTGTTAGTTTGATGGTCTATTGATTGTCATATGGACAATAAAGATTGTAGCTTCTCCCCCTGAGGTTCCATGATATTCTCTTTTTAATGTATATACTGTACGTGTGTGAGTGTGTGTGTGTGTGTGTGTGTGTGTGTGAGATGCTGAGCAGCTTTCCTTGTTCAATTATACATGAATAATTGCTCCGTATGTCAGTGGTAATTCTGCTCAGCACACCAACGTGCTGCGACTGCACCCCGTCGTTGGCTGTGTAAACCACACTACCACACATGAGTGTAATTAATACACGGCGCTAACAAACACCGCTTGTCTGCAGATGATGTCAAAAAACTCAAAACAGTAGATCAGAAGATGCTTCTGTTGTACGTTCCTCAATCGCCCCAATTGAAAAGATGCTCTGTTGCCATGGAAACTCCAACACTTTGGACATAGACAGTGAAGTTTACCCCCAATGCTGTTTAAGTATTCAGTTCTGTGCAAGTGTCCAGATGACACCGTGATGCTGAGCACTTCAAAAGGATTTAGCAGCGCGTTGTTCTTGTCCGCTGTTCAAACGTTGTGCTTGATATTAAAATCAAATGTGCTTGATATTAAAAGAAAATGATTGTGAAGAGAGAGGTCAGCGCCGTTAGAGAGTTCAGTCCAAGTCGTTTTTTTTTAAAATAAGGCGATAATGAAGTCAATCTCTTAAACTCTCCGCTTGGGAAATGAGTATTCTGTCACCATAAGTACTCTTCCTAAAGTATATCAAGGTTTAATTTGATCCGACGCCGGCCAGGAACACTGCCGTGCCATGGATCAAATATCTCTGAACACCAGACAGATATTAGTGCACCCAGGTGTTTACTGCCAATGGAGGAAATAAATGTCTTTGCAGAGGAACAGGCCTTGGCTGAACCTTCAACTGGACGGAGATGAACGTGCATGACGGACTGACGACAGCAGCGAGCGCGCTGATTTTATCACTCCGACGACCTGTGTCACAATGGACCTCTCAACGCGCTGGCATTTGGCTGAGACGTTTGAGTGTTGGTGTGTTCCAGTTACCAGCTACCACCCACGGTGATGGATGGAATGGAATGAAAACTGTCAGTCGGGGAAAAAAAAGACGTTCGTGTAGTAGTGAGTGTGCGCTCCACGCACAAATCAAACAGTTGTGTGTGAACGAGTCATTGAAATGAACACAAGTGATACAAAAACTGTTGGAAGACAGTTTCTACTGACAGATACCGCACTGCTGACGACATCTTGGATTCTGAACTCTGAACTGAGGAGGGCAGTTCTTGTCCGCAGTCCTGCAACCGGAACACTCATTCATGTCGGATACATTCCTTCTCATACCAATCCAATTCCCAAATATCAGATCGGTACAACCCTACATGTTATAGATATGTCTCTGTCTTGGGTCAGGAGCCCAGAGGCTCCTCTGCGCAGATGAATGAGAGTGTTCCCAGTGTAGCGTGTGAAGAAGAATGGCAAAGAAAATGCCTTTAGAAATTGAACTGTAATGGGAGACTGTCCGTGTCCCGCCCACTACTGTTTGATTGACGGATGGAATAATATGTAGGAATAATATATAGGAATAAAAGTTTGACCTGCCAGGAGCAGTTTGTTTGACCTGCCAGGAGCAGTTTGTTTGACCTGCCAGGAGCAGTTTTCCCTCGAAAAGACGCACATGTCTGCATTCAGCTGGACGGTTTAAGTCTAAGTGACAGATGATGACGGATGTTGAGTCGTTAGTGATGATGATGGCGGTGGTGAAATTTCTTTGTGGCTGAAACAGTTGGTCCCACAAAAGAGTGAAGAGAATCACATGAAACACACACACACACACACACACACACACACACACACACACACACACCAAATTTATCTAATTATCATCTCAGTGTACATCTCCTCCTAATCTCCATGTTCCCATATGTAAATCCCCTTTTTCCTCCCTTTATCTCCTCCATGCTTTTCTTCCTCCTCCACCCCTCCCTCTTTTATTTCCTCCGCGCCTGCTTGTCTCCATTGTCCACTACCTGCCTCCATAGTGATGTCATCACTGTGCTGCCGTCTCTTGTTGTGGAATGGAAGTGGAGACGTGGAAAATGACTAGCTGGCACCTCCCGCCAGTGTAAATCTGGCAGCACTGCGGTTGCTAGGGTTACATTAGCGATGTCATGTGTGTTGCTATGGTTACCCTGCAGTGTGATGTCCCACAGCAGCTGTACACCCGGCAGGGAAAGCTCAGCTGGAAAAGGATGGATCCTGATTTGCAGGTGGAAAGATGTTGTCTGACTGAGAAGTGCATCCACATTAAGTAGCACTGGCTCATTTAAGTCCAATTTGAAGAACTATTTTGAATCATGGATTTTTGTTTTTAGGTTCTTTTGCGTCTTTTATCATTTCACGACTTACTGTATATCTAGAATACATTTGCAGATATTCTCAAACAAAATTTGTTGTGCTTTTAGCAATGGTCCGCTGCTTGATTTAATTTGAACTTGAATCTATTTTCTAAAATATTCTGGGTACTGTAGTGTTTTAGCGTGTAATTGTCCCACAATATATTGTACAGACAAAAAAAAAATGGCCCTAAAGGGACTCACTCATAAAAAACCTCCAACAACACATTTTCTGTTCAAAACAAAATGCTTTTGTTTCTCTGACAGTCGCTTGTCACATGACACACACACTTTAACTGATTTTCCTTCTGTGCCAGTTCAAAACGGCTGGCGTGTCTGCTGCAGCTCAGAATAACATTTTTGAACATACATGCAATATTCAAGTGGCGTGGTTGTAAGACGTGTGATTACAGTGCAGTAATACTTCTTCTTCTGAACGTCCTCTGTGGTGTATTATCACTATTAATACACTTCATTACGTTCTCATTAGTTGTCACGTTCTGAAGGGACAGGGAAGACCATCTCCTGACGTGTCTGTTCATAGTATTTTAGAGTCGAATGTGCTCGTGTTGCATAATTCAGCCTCGTTTCTCAGTTAGTGCTGCGCTCATTAGCACAGCTCAGCACCACGTCGACTTGTGACAGGACTGTTCATCCTCCCGGAGTTCTCAGATTTTCTCTGACAATGCGTTCACTCTCCCTCCCTTCTGCGCCCACCCCATTCATTTATTTCAGACATAGCGATACATACATTCCTACGCTGTTTATCATGTTGTCACAGACTGCTGCTGTTTCAGTTTATATCTTCAGTTATACTCTTATGTCGTCATCAAATGTATAATTAATGTGCTATAATGCTGTGATATGTGATATGTGAAAATTCTGTTCTTGTTATATTTTAACCATCCTTTGTGATTACATATGGGACCTTTAGCGTCTATTCTTTATTTTTTCATACTTATTTTTATACCTTATGTTATTTTGTATGTTATTGTATGATTATCTTTGCTGCTGTAATGTCAGAATTTCCCTCAGAGGAGTATTAAAATACATCTAGTACTTCACTAGCTTGCTTTGCTAACTTGCTAGCTAGCGTTGCAAAATGTAGCCTGAACCACCTATGACACGAGAGAAGCAGCTTCTCTTGTGTTTATAACTTCACCCAGACTTGACATATTTAGCATAAATGTGTCCTATCTGTCGTTGTCTGCCTGTGTTCTGTGTCCTTTGTTTCCTAACTGGCGAATTATGTAACTGGGATGGACGCACAGAAACAAAAGTTGTCTCTCTGCTCTTCACTCTCTCTCTCTGTCTCTCTCTCTCTCTCTTTCTCTGTCATGCGCTTCTGATCTCACACACGATCAGGTTTGTTCTTTTCTGGTTGGAGCAGAGCCGACAATCCACGTTAACCATGCCCTTTAGTCTGAGTGTGTGAACAACAGCACGAAAATTAAAATGGAATGGTCTTCCGCCATCAGCGACAGAATGCCTATTGTAAAAAGGATCTGCTTTGTTTGTTCCGTATTAATGACATAACTATCTCAGAATTTGGATTAATGTGGATCAACGTGACCCTCCGACAGCAGTGGATGGTTTTGTACTCGTGCCATTTCTGTTCAGCTGGTCGAGGAGAAACAATGCTATGTCCTAGAAATCAGAGGGGCCTTTCCGTCGTAGCAACAGCAGAGTAACAACTAACATCTCCCAGCGTTTTAAAACCAAACTCAGGTACAAATCTATGAAACTCAACAGACATATTTGCTTCCATGCAATCGAGCAAGTGTGGTAAACTGTCTTGTTAATTCAGAAAAACAGCTCTTTTTCTGCCTTCAGAATTCTGAGATAATGATCTCATTATTTCAGAAAAACAGAGCCGATTCTGTTTTTGTCCTCATCAGCAGATCATCATCATCAACAGACATGAACTCTTTAAGCTGCATGTAATGTTGCTAACACTTCTTGTAATTGACTTGTAGCTTGACAGTGAACCTGGGCCGCTCACCCGGTGCAGAAACAATCCTCGGCTGGTTAATGGGGCAGAACAGAGCTGTGGTATCTGGAGCTCCGTTGTCGTGACCACACACTGGCTAACTGGGAAGATAGAGGGATTATTATGTGACTGCAGCCAGTGGTGCAGGGACCGATTGTGTACATCTGCCTGAATAAGAAAGTGGCTTCAAGGGTGCTTGTGTTAAGAACCAGAGGAGAGACAAAGGATGGAGGCAAAAATTATAAATTATATAGCCTATTACTATTTTGGATGGAGGAAGTCGGAGTACCTGGAGAGAACCCACACAGACACAGGGAGAGCATGCAAACTCTAAACAAAAAGAGACCAGGCCAGGAATCGATGCAGGGGCCTTCTACCCCTTTGGTGTCATACAAAGGTCAAATGTAACTTTTCTAAATATCAGTGGAGTCTTTTGTTAAGCGTGTCTGGAAATCTGGCTCAACTTCAGCTCCTCCGTGCACCGTGAACTGTGAACACCACTCGATGTGGTGGCAGAGAAGGAAGCTAACATGGGAAACGCTTGAAGCATTTGGCACCTTGTCCACCAGGTCTTTAATTTTCACTTTAAGAGGAATTTCTTTTGCGTCCCAGGAAGCTCAGAGAATCTGCAGTGGACATGTCTGAGCTTCAAGGCCTCAACTTTGGGGTCGGATGAAATAAGGTTCTCAGTTTACCCCTCCAGCGTGGTGGTGGTTTTAAGACTAGATAGACCTAGACAGGCCCGTTACAAGCTACCTGGTCTCTACACGACACAGAGTTGTGTCCATATTCTTTGCGGGAAGTCAAAGACGTTCAGGTTTACTACGAATATCACAGATTTTGTTTGAGATCTTCCAAGACAAATTCTGCACATTGCAGCAGGAGGAGGAGTCCCTCATCCACTCCTTAGTTGGCGTCCGACAGTCGGGGTTTGTGTGAAGAGGTCAGGGTGAGTGTGAGACAAACTGGAAGAAGGTGGCGGTCGAAAGTGTGGTGTTGGAAACATACAGGTGTGTGTGCAGAAGAGCGGCGGGTGTGTGTGTGTGTGTTTGTGTGCAGGACGGACATGCTCAATGGATGAGATGACCCTGTAATCCCACAGTAAGAGAGATTTATCTCCGTCCTTTTCCATGATGTCAGAGGGCGCCGGCTGACCACTTTACGTACTTTCATCACTGACCCACACCCTGGGCTCTTAGCAGACACAGTGATCCACTAAGTGATCGAAGGTGACTTGGAGAGTTTGTTATTGTCTTATACAATTATACAATTATAGAAAATGTACCTGTTTTAGTTGTCCATGATTTATGTATGATTATTATTAGCTTTTTTTCCCAATCTTATTTTTACAAAAATAAAAGGATGCTTATACATACTGTAATGTCCATGAATTCATCAACACTTTTCATGTCTAAAATCACAAGAAACACAATAAATAGACATTTTTAGTAAACGCTCTAAAACAGGGGAAATAAAAATTAAAAGTACATGAAAAAAAATGGCACATTGGTGTTTGGTTTCCGTTGGTAAAGCTTATGTGAGCAGCTACGCCTGCAAAACTTGTTGTTTGGCTGCAGTACCGCTAGAAAGACTGTAAACGGTAAATATGAAATAAAAATTGAGTTATCCTGTGATTTAATCATCCATAAACAAGCTGAGCATAGAGCACGTTTAACTAATGGATGCGAGCACCACGAAGCGTAAGCGTCCTGACGGCCTACTTCAAGCTTCAGCTCTAGATGCTCCCAGAAATAGGTTTTGTCATAATTAGCGCAAACATCGCCCACGGCATCAGTGCAAGTTTGGACTGGAACCATATGTGTTGGTAATTAGAAAACCAGCACTATTAAATAATCTGCTGTTGTACGTTTCTGTGGGAAACAAACATTTAGCGCAGTGAAAGGGGATTTTTCTATGCTTTGTAATTAAAACCACAAAAAAGACAAATTTATCAGGAACCAGAAGGTTCCTGAAGCCCTGAAGCCCAAATTGCTCCTGATGCTGCGTCATCAGTGTGTGAATGTGTGTTAGCAGCCGTTATGTCACAGTGCGGAGACGTTTTACTGCATCCATCGTTTGTTTTAGCTCCTGTTGTTGCTTTTAAAGCTTCAGTCATTGATCTATTGCCGCTCTCTCCCTCTCTCCCTCTCCTCGTAATTCATGCACCTCTAATTTTACTTTCCCATGGGAAAAAGAGCTTTGCCACCCAATAACAACACACCACCACGTGCTCGTTCCCTTGTTCATTAGTTCTTCAGAGTTAGTTGATCAGAGTTCTCTCTGTTCTCTGCATCTTCCCTCTGTCCAGCCATAAATTCCGCCGGGCAGCATGTCAATAAGCCGACCTGTTAAAAGCACATTAGGGCCGTCGTGGAACTCTGAGCTGATAAACAAAACACATTCACGTCTGTGTTTGTCTGCGGGTGTGTTTTAGTAGCAGCGACAGGGCGGTTAGTGGGCCGGAGTGAGTCTGGAACTGTGTTGAATCAGGTTAAACTGTGTC
>CAAKHB010002064.1:8236-39038 GCA_901007665.1 Aeoliscus strigatus | reverse complement strand
GGGGGGGGGGGGGGGGGGGGCAGAGAGAGACAAACTGACATCTGATTGCACAAAGCCACGTTTCCTGTCATATGCACAGACACCACCTGTCAGCGCACCTCTGCTCCACGTTCTGCTCTGTGATTGGCTGCGGTGGGACCTTCCAGGGGCAGTAGACCCGCCTCCCCGGCAAGCGGTGGAAGTCGAATTGGCAGCAGACGGCCGGGTTTGGACCACACGTGTGCGGCACGTCGTAGCTGTAGAACGGCATCATGTGACATGTAATGTCACTGCGGGAGGAGGAGTCTGACAGAAGTGAGGTGGGGACAGAGGTCACTGAAAAAGGTCCTGCTGCTGACGGCGTCTTTGTCAAGTGTCTCACCCCAACTCTGCCGCCATAGGAACTCCAGCTTCCGTTCCTGGGCGAAATGCTTCTTGACGGCATAGTGCACGCGCTGGATGACCATTTGGTTCAGCCCCGCCCCTTTCAGCAGGTATGTCATGGAGGGGGAGTGGCCAAAAGGATCCACTGCCCAGCCACTGCGCGGCCGCACACCTGCAGGAGAAACACTTCGTATAAGCGCGACGGCGGCGACAGAACAGATTGCGGTGTGAGGCGCTCCGACGCACCGAGGTGCCGCTGTATCCACTGATGTCCTTCCATCAGCTGGTCCAGCAGCGCGAAGTAGTGAGAGTTGGCTTCGTCAGCCATCACCCAGCCACCCGTCACCAGCTCCAGCTGCCCCGCCTCCAACAGACTGGCCAATCACAACCCAGGACCAAGAGACAAAAAGAGAAAGAACAAACACAAATCAAACACAAATGTGCAGAAAATAATCAAAAGTAAATAAACACAAAATGGAAACCAACAAATTCAGTTTGAAAAAGAATCAACAAATACATAAGAACTAAAAATAAATAAAGAAGAATTAATAAATATACTGTATAAACTGTATATGAGGTTATAAAGAAACATTTAATGATGCACTAAATTTGATTCAAAACCAAATTTACCAATGTAATTTAAAAAAATAAAATACAATCCGGAGCATTTTTCTTTTTCTCATGTAATTTGATTGTTAAAAATAAATTTAAATAAAAAAATCTTTCACTGACTTTGATCTCAAGGCTGAATGATTTTGGCATCTGGGTCCTGAAAGCTGCTTAAAAAAATAAACAGAAGAAAAGAAAACAGGTTTTTACCGTTTGACCATTGCTCTTTTCTGCTGGTCAATGTCGTTCCACCATTTGGAGAAATAACTGATTTCTGCCCAGATCATCTTCCTCCTGCCCAAGAGAGGTGACAGTCATCCATCAGACCGACGCCCCAGGTGAACGTCTAAGGGGGTGGACGTACCTGCTGTCCTCACTCAGCTTACTCAGCATGTTGTTGAGAATGTGTTTGGTCTGGTCGAAGTAATAACTGTCAAACGTCTTCAACCAGCCTGGAAGGAAACACGGATTTCAATCAGACACACGAAAACACGCACAGCTATGGTTGCTGTAGCAACCTTTCTCTCACCGGGATCATTGTGTGAGTGAGGAACTAGGAAGAGCTCCAGCGGCTGTTTGTCCCACTCGTCTCCCTGATAACGGATGTCGAACCCTTGTTTCCACACGCCGCCGTTGGGATTGTCGAACGGCAGCAGCTCGTAAACGTCCAACAGCTGAAAGATCAAAAACAAACAACACAGGGTTAAACATTGACTTCTACGAATCAACTACCAGAATGCAAATTCGTTTAAAACACATTCTGGCACTAAATAAATGAAATGCAACATATATTTAAAAAGACAATGACACTGGCATGCTAAGATAACCTGGACGCGCTGGTTCCCGTCTTTCGTCAGCTCGTTTGATTGGCAGCCTGGCAACTTGGCAGTGTGGTGGTGGGCGGAGGCTGCACTATTATTGGTTACTGTTGTGGCTCCTCCCCCTGCTCTGGCTCCTCCCCCTGTCACTGGCGTCGCTTTTTGCTGGAACAGCGAGTCGCGCAGCTCTGCGACGACCCGGTTGTTGTTGCTGAGCAGCTGCTCCAACCGGTCAATCTTTTCCTGGAGGCGGGACAACTGCTGGCGACAGAACAAGACAAATCCTCAGGAAAGGGAATGTCAAACTGAGAAAACGTGTGATTTTTACTGCAACTCACTTCGTCTTCCTGTTCGACAGACGGGGCTCGGTGGTACGGAAGCTCCACCCCCTGCATCAGCTCCAACATCCTGTAAAGAGACATGACCACCAGGCAGAAGACTCCACCCACCAGCACCGCCCACAACCAGCTCCTCTTCATCACTCACTGTGGAATCATCATCATCGTATAGTATCAGCACTCTATTATGTTAACCCTTTAACACCAATGATAGTCCATGGCGCTACATCAGCACTAGCATATTTTGGAGTATCGTAATGACTATTTGCGCTATCAGAAAAGGGTTCCTGAACGCTGAGAAGTATCACTCAGTCCCCCTTATTGGTGAAGAAGGAGCTAGGAGGAGGAGAAAATGTGCATCGGTTCCTGAAAGATGACATGAGCCATGTTGGTGTCATTACGGTAATCCCATTCGCTCTGTTGTTGGAAGCTAGTGAATTACCGTAATGACAGCAACTTGGATGTGAAGTGCAACTTCTCAACTTTCAGGAACCGATCCTTTTTTCTTCTATTACGCTAATAGAAGGGTAATTACGGTATTCCAGAGTATGTTATCATGAATGTATCGGCAGCGATACCAGTGGTGTTAAAGGGTTAATAATATAGTAGTAGTAGTTTAGAACACACACACACATTTAGTATTTTATTAGAACAGAAGTGCAGTGCCGACACACTCTAATTTCTTCTGTTTCTACTTCTTAGTAATAAAGTTTGTTTAAAGCTTAAATATTTGTCAGCTCAACAGATACGAACTTTGACCGAATGTGTTCAACTCAGGGAACTGGAAGCAGCGAGGTAAGAGGTGGAACTCCATTTGTCAAACCGGAACCTACCTGGAAAAGCTCGCGCTCCGGTGAGCCTCGCGCGTCCCGCTCGGACTGTCCGGTGACACAACGTCACTTCACACCACTTTATTTCCGGTAATAAGAAGTTTGTCTGAAGCCTGTGGCGTCTCCGCCGTACGACTGACTCCACCGCTGCGCACGCGCGCTGCTGTTTGTTTTGTTTCCGGTCGTTACGCTGACTCAGCGCTGCCCAGGGTTGCCAGGTGGGAAATGTTGCTTATCGCAGCAGAGACTGTAAAACTGACATTAACGAACACCGTCAAAACCGTATCCTGCAACGAAATGGATCTGACACTGAAACCTTTATTCATAAAATGAAATAAAACCCAGCCAAACTTTGAATTCATTCTGTTGCACTGTTCTTACTGCACTAACTGTTCTAATTTGACTTATTGTATTAGGTAATGTACTTTAATATTGTTGTCATTGATCTTTGTTATACAGTACCTGATATCTGGATATGTACAAAGAAAAACAAAGTGTCATTCTGTGTTGAGGCTTCAAAGCGGGTCAAGTAATTTGGGATGATTCTTGGGAAGCGTTTTATTGCAACTTGTGTGGATGGCGCATGTTGTAACTATAATTATCGGATTTGTAGAATAACTTGGCCGTCTGGATGATGTCCTTGTGAACCACCACTTCAAAGCTTGGTTTGATGCACAAATTGTCCTGTGACGTATATGAAGCAGGAACTGCTTCTGTTGCCTAAGTGACTGGTCGAATCACATTCCCAGAGCGATCACATGATCGTATACTTGGCTTTTTGGAGGATTACTGATCATACATTGTCCAGAGGTACAGATTATTGTACAAATACGATAATTATCGTACACCTGGTGACGCTGTGCGTGTGGAACGTGGAAAACAGTATGAGTCACGTTTCTCCTCAGAAGTAACAGTTTCACAATAAAACACCTTGGTTGAGAAGTATTTCAAAACAAAACAACGTTTAATGACAGAACATTCGAGAAGCTGGCACGCTCACAAGAGGGCGCTCTTGGCGTACGACAGCAGACAAAGGGATTGGTTGAATGATGCTCGGAGTGACGCCCACCCGGCCTCCAGCCGGGAGGAGAGGTGCAGCAGTGCTTCCATGGCCATAGGGTCTTGTGATAAAGAGCGAAGGTGAATCTGGGAAAAACAAAACATATTTGTTGTTTTTACAGTCTTTTTGTAAAAGCTCGGTGTTCTGACTCACCTTGAGAAGGAGCGCCAGGTAGGCATGAGCCAGATCAAAGTCCCGCCCACTGGCCAACATACTGCCAATCATCTGAATGAAGGCCAGCAGAAGGCTGTTGGCTCCACCCTCCTCTGGCGTCAAACTGGTGATCTCTATGGAGACGGCAGACGGCCCACAGTCCTTCAGGAGCTGCAGCGGACGCTCGACTGTGGAGAGACGCCGGTCAAAGCTGGGATGAGGAACTCAGATTATAAGAAAATAATTACAGGAAACAGGAACTAATGACATTTTTTTAGAAGAAAATTTATTGAACTCACATGACTGTGTGTTTGCAGATTCTTCCAGAGCCAGAGTGAACTCTGACCTCTGAAACAACGAGTCCCAATTCGACACCTTTGACTAAAGCGCGCGCGCGCACGCACACACACACACACACACACACACACACACACACGTTATTCAGGGATTCAGCCCGTCATGTTGTTGACTGTGAAGAGCCCAGCAGCTCTACCTGTGTTTCCTGTTCAGTTGCCGTGGGAACCTTGAAGCGTGGATTGAGTCCTGGTACGGTGGGCAAGAAGAACGGCGCCGCCGGAGCAGCAGCAGGTGGCGCCACAGGTTTGTTCCTCCTCTGAAACAACCAACGCAGAACATGAAGGCAAGGAATGAACCAATGGCGGCAGCCCGTCAGTCGGTGTCACCTTGATGACGTCCAGGTGAAGGAGACTTTTCCATCGAGACTCCGGCAGCTGAGACAGTGTCACAAGCTCCGCCCCCAACTGCTCAGCTGACTGGTACGTGTCATCAGCCTCCTCGGGCTTCACTTCCTCTTCCGCTGTGTCTACCACGACGCCAGGCAGTGTCTCCACCGTCGGCTGGTAGTCAGCCGGCAGGGGGCGGAGCCCAACAGGTCCACACAGGCTCTTATTGGTCCTATAAAGGAGAGAGTTGCTCTGTGATTGGCTGCTTTACAGTACAATATTTGTCAAAATTCTGAAACAAATAATCTGATTGGTTCTGACCAGAGGAACATGCCCAGACTGTCCACATGAGCTGTTGCTAGGAAGTCGCCAGTTGGTGACATGGAAACGCCCACAGGCGCCATGGAAACCAGAAAGCAGTCGACAAGGCTGAGGAGAGCGGTTTCAAATATCGTCAGAGGTACAAAGGAGGTTTCAGGCAGAGGGCGGGGGCTGTTTCATCTCACCATCCAGAGGGGAGGTCCCAAGTACGAATGGTGCAGTCCATTCCAGCGGTGATCAACCAGCGACCATCGGGGCTGAAGGTCTGAGAGAAAAAGGAACGTTCGCTTCACAGGGAAGGACCTTAGCACCATGGTGAAACTGCTGAAAACAACTCACCATGTCGTTGATGTTGCCATGGTGACCAGCAAACATCCTGACCACCCTCATGGTTTCTATGTCCACCACTAGCAGTGTGAAGTCATCGAGCGCTAGTGCTAGCATACCACTGTGGAGGAAAAAAAAAAACATGACCCACTGACTCTTATGTCTGTGTTGTACCATGCTAACTGTAAGCTACCTGTCTCTGTGTAGCATCATGCTAGCTGGCGGTGCATTCAGCTTTAACTGTTCTTCCAGCTGGCGGCTCTTGAATCGCCAAAACTTGAGGAGCCTATCGGAACCCGCAGTCAAGGTCAGCTGGTTCAGCGTGTCCACGGCGACACCTCGCACCACACCATCATGAGCTGGGGGGGAGGGAAGCAGCGACATCAGCGGCAGATGGAGAAACAGCGTGGACCGATCTCAGAAAAAAAGAGCTCACCTTTCTCGCTGCCATAATAACCACGGTGTAGACCTGACTGGAGGTTATAGGTGTCAACGCGTCCACACGACGTGCCAATCAAAGCAAAGTTTCCACAGGATGTGATGTCGACAGCCTACAGCGGCACAGGAAATTATGTCAGAGGACGTGTGGAAGGAGTTCACACAGACACACAGATGTGACTGGTCTCGTTACCGTGGCAACAGCATCCCTGCTGGCGTTGGGTGGCTGCAGATGGTGTGCTCCCATGGTGCACCGCTGGTAGTTCCATGTGGTGGTTGCTAGGCGACCCCGATGACATGCAACAATACCATCCCAGTCAGACAGACGCGCAGTGGCTGCAAATCAACAGGAAGAAGAACACCACAGGTTTGATCCCACTTCAACTGAACAGACAGGCACACAGGCCCCCGGGACACGCCCACTCCACTCTGCAGTGGTGTCGAGAACGTGGTGAATGATACTGACCGGAGGTGAACTTAGTGATGGCAGGCAGACGCAGCAGCTCATAGGACACGCCCTTCTTCTTCTTCTTCTCCTTCTTTTTACTGACAGAACCTGGACACACACACACAAACTGTACTATAATGTCGATTTCTTCTTTGGGAGTATAGCAGCTTGAACAGTTTTTCAAATGGATCGTGGTGGGCGGACTGAACGGACCGTGCCCCAGGTTCTTGTTGAAACGCTCGTGAACGGCGGAGAATGACTGTAAGGTCCCGTCCTGACCTGTGAGTAAAACAAACAATTTTTCTGTTTTTAAAACAAATAAAACAGCATCAGAATCATGGCAATGGAATGTGATGGAGGCGTTTCATCACCAGCACTGAGGATGTTTTTGCCATCGTGACCATGGTGACGGATGGTGGTGGGCGGGGCACTGTGGCCCTGTCGGCACCGCAGCAGTCTGGCTCCACCCCCTTCCTGGTCAAATATCCATACCTGATAGAATATCAATTGCATTACTGATCGTTTCCTTGAAGAAAAGCCTGAACGGAACCAAACGGGGTTTGCTGTGTTGCTTTGACGACCGTGTACAGATTCATATAAACTTCCGTTGTCGTACGTGTGCTGTTGCCGCTGACCTTGATGGCATTGTCGGCTCCATTGGTGACCAGCAGCGGCTCTCCGTGCAGGAACGTTGCCGCAGCAACAGCTGTCCTGTGTGCGTGTCTCTGCTGAGTGACCAGTTGGCGGCGCTCCAGATCCCAGAAGGCCATGTGACCCTGAGGGCTGCTGGACGCCATGATGGGAGGACCATCTGAAGGTTGTACGCAGGACCATTACAACCAGCGCAACGTTATCTGACAACCATTTGTTAAGAATAAACGTGTCTGCACCTGTCCTGAAGGCCAGCGAGGTGACTGGACCCCATTCCTGCGTGAAACTCATCAGGGTCTCGTCCATTCGGATGTTGTGAATGACGATGCGTCCCGTTGCCAGGCCAACGCCCACCACGTCCACTGCAGGACTCTGAGAACATACGTTTAAAAAGAAAGCAGAAAGTCAGTTTAATCCCCAAAATATGATGTTTAAACTTAAAACCATAACACATCATGCTCACAGAACAAACACATTTTATTTACTTTTTGTCTTAAGCAGAATAGTATATTGAACACCAATGAGATTGTAGAACTTACCTGCTGCAGAACAGTGACACCTGCTGACCAGCCAGGGAACGTGAACAACAACTTACTGAGAGAGAGCACACAAAACTTCACAGTTATGAACATGTCATGAAATCATGAACATCTCAAACATGCTAAACCTTTGCAGCTAGTTAATGATGCTAACATGCCAACCTTTTAGAGGTAGTTCACAAAGCTAACCTCTTACAGCTAGATAAGGATGCTAATATGCTAACCTGGTCTTGACATTCCACAGCTGCAGTGCACCCTGGGAGCTTCCCAGCAGCACCTTGTTCAGGTAGGTGCTGGGGTGCATCATGGCTGACAGGTCAAAGGTCGCCGTGTTGAACTGCAGCCTCAGGTAGATATCTGAGGGAAGACGGAGCAAAGCATGATGGGTAACAGACTGGGCTGTTTCTGGGATTCACCACGGGAAAGATGGTTTCAACACAAAGGTTGATTTGTGAAGCTCTGCCCTCACCCCCACCCTGGACGTCCCAAACAATAACATCACCACCGGTGTCGGCGGAGATCAGCTGATCACCAAATGGTAGCAGCAGACGCACATCCTCCTTGTGACCATGGTAACTCATCACCACCTGTACGGAGACAAAGAGGGTTGTTTCTACTTTTATTTACTTCCTTCCTTCTGGTTTTAATTGTAGAGATTTGTTTTCCTACGATCTCTTCGATTGGTGCGTCTGATAATCTTATTATTCTAATTGTCTGGATTTTTAAAAAGAAATGTGTTTCGTTGTAATTAGTTTCAATCAGGAACTTGTCACCTCCTTGTTCCTGGCAAAGGCGCTAATGACTCGTCCAGCAGAGGCAAACACCAGCATCCTGTCCACTGCTATACAGGTGATGTCCTCTGGCAGGCTGTTACCTACGCAATGGCAATGGGAAGGAGGCAGAAAACCGCTTGAGTCAGAGAGAACTTTATGGCAGCATCACAGAAGGAGAAAAATTGGAAAATACTCACTGACAGCAACGATCCCCAAACGGTTCACCTGAAACAAAGCCATAGTTCGCTCATTGATACACACTGATCGATCGATTGATTGATTGACGGGAGATATCACAGTTTCCTTCTGATTGATCAGAGCATCCATGATCGGTGTCGTTGCAGTATAGGTCAGAGGTCAGGAATACGACACAACACGAGCTCCACGTTTATGAAAAGAATTCAACAATCGACAATAAATAAATAAACGGAATCACAAGGGGAGAATAAACGGTTCTTACGTTGTACGCGTGGAAACATTTACCGACTGACGTCACCATGTAGAACTCCCGGTGTTTCTGGTGATACCGAATCGCGTGCGGCACGTGGTTCGAGTAGAGTCCCAGAACTCGGAACCCGGAGAACAAAGAGCTGCCGCCGGCCGCCATGGTCACCGGAGCAACGGAACTTTTCACTGAACCGAGTCAGAACAGCAGAGCGACTCACAGAGAACGAACCACATGGGGGAGTGACCGCGAAATGAGTCCGACTGGAAACTACCGGCGGACACAAATGTTGTGGCTGGGGGGAACTTTGGTTCCTACCTAGAACTTTTCTGTCTCACCTTCTTGTCTATTGTGATATATGGTGAATGCATGTTTGTAAAGGCGAATTAAATAGGTCAGCATGTCTTAGGTGTGAGTACAAATATATTAACATTATTTAATAAACACAAATTTAAACATTGAAATAAAAACATGACAATGAATAAATATGTTTAAATAAAAATGTCATGGGGAAAAGTAAATCAAAATAAGAGTTTAATAAACTCACGTCAACGTTGTTCAGAAACACAATAACGATAGCAAATTTTAATTTTCTTTCCGACACGTGAATTTCTTTGCTTCAGCCAATCAGTACCGGTAAGTAAAGACTAATCATTACAGCCCCGCCACTCACATTTTATGTCTGTCAGTTTCTGAATTAAATATAGAAATTCCACATGTGAACAAACAGTAATCAATTATTACTTCTAAAATCAAAACTCTTGAGTTCAGGTGAATAATTTATTTAATTTGAATATTTATCAACCACAAATCATTTCATCTAGCTCTACATTTTCTTTGACAGTGAACTTTTTTGGTTCATTTTTACAACTTTATACAAATAAAAAGTGTTATCATATCCAAATATTTTTTCCCACTGCTGAACTGAATAATATGCTGCAGAAGATCAATAAACAGTCAAACACCAACACGTTAATGATCATGCTCTCGTACACAAACAGGAAGTGACACCAGGTTTTCACGGCTTTACAAGACCACGTCGGGTTGGAAGAAAGAGACGGCTCACAGGACGCTAGCTAAGCTAGCAGTTAACCTCCACTTCCAGACTGTGAGCTAAGCTAAGTTACCAATTTCCCTCCACTTTCAGCAGTACTGCTAGCCTAGCTTAGTCGGTGAGCTAAGCTAAGCTAGCAGTATCGCTCCACTTTCAGCCTGTGTGTTAAGCTAAGCTAAAGAACTAACAACCAGCATCTGGTGGCAACAATGTGAAAAGCGACAGGAGTTTGGATTTTTTCAGCAGACCAACAGTTAATCAAACTGACCAATCTGCCTCTGAACGACACGTGAAAACTGTTTACATGTTTGTGATTTCTGACAGACTTGGAACAAGGTCAAATATGGTCTTTCACGATTCATTTTGGTATTTTTCACTTGATACTGTCACCGACATATTACTGTCCCCTTCAAGTGAAAACTCAAACTAGATATTTTCACGTTTCCTTGGCGACCACACTCAGATAGTGATGATGCAATGAAAGAACCTGTACAGAAAGGGATGCTGTGTCACCACGCCTCTAACTGGCCTTGGCATCCAGCAGCAGCAGCCTCAGTAGTGTCCGGGCGGCGGCCAGCAGCGCTCCGTGCACCACAAACTGTGTCGCCAATGCTCCAAAGCCACGGTAGAACCCCAACCAGCCCTCTTTGCGGCGGATGGAGTTGAGGCAGTCAGCAAACCCGTCGTACTGTGTGTTGACTGGCAGCACCAGTGGGCTGCTGCCATTCCCAGCACCAACCACTCCGTCAGTGGCATCAATGATGGTGCGCGTGCCCTGCAGGCTGAGGCGGTGCAGCGCCGTCTCCAGGGGAAACACAGCGATATCGGCCACCAGACAGCCCAGCCACGCCGCTGCCAGCTCAGGGAAGTAGGCATCCAGCGGGTTTGCCGGGTCGTGACGGTGCTTTCTGCTACGTTGGTGCAGCCACATCGCCACCCGTTGCACGGAGGTGGCGATGGCATAGCGCATCACCGTGTGCAGGGCAGTGGGGAGGAGCAGGCAGCTGAGAGGAAGTAGCCGCCGACTGTGAGGAGCGCCGACACCCAGCAGACGAGTCAAACCTTCACGGACACAATCCAGCAGCCCAGAGGTGGAGTCATCTCGCACAATCTCACTCTGTGGACAAAGACGGTTTGAATTATCATTATTACTGAATGTCATAAACGGATCAATAATCATTAATCAGACCTGAACAGTCTCAATGAGGCTGGAGCAGTAAAATGGCAGCGCCACCACAGCCGTCAACCTGCGAATGACAAACGACATCAACGTACATGCGTGATATACCGCATAGATGAAATTACAGTCCTCTCAACACACGGTGCAAACGGTACAAAAAAGTACAAATAGTGCATAAACTTAACTAGTACTAACTGTAAGAGAAATAGTGCAATAAATTAATAACTAACTGGATAAATATACTAACTAAATTAACTAAATTTAACCACACCATTAAGTGGGAAAGAACAAGAGAGACATAAAATAAGCAGACAACAGACAACCAAGGCACAAGGTAGACGAATAGTGCAAATAAGCCGAAATAAAGTGGAAGAAGAAGGAGAAGAAGGAAAAGAAAGAGAAGACGGAGAAGGAGATGAGGAACTCACCCTTTCAGCAACAGATGTCCAGCCAGCTGCTTCCATGTCCACCTGTGAGGAACCTCCCTGCAACCACAAACACACCTGACTGTGACAACACTGTGACGTCACTGAGGTCACACAGCATTAATCACTGTAGTAGTTACCGTGGTAATGGCGTGAACTCGCTGATGATGCCCTCAGCACCCAGCGTGACGCCGTGCACTATGAAGGTGCTGCCCATCCCCTTCCACAGTGCTTTTGGACCCTGAAAGCCATCAATACACATGATTGATCATCAGTACCAGTTATAAAGTATCTATCCATCTGCCGATCTGTCTGTCATCGATGCGCAATTATCGTACGCGGAGCCCAGAGGCGTCACATGACCGCTGGCCGTGTTACCTGAGCCTTGGTGATCGTGTACATGACGGCGACTGTGCTGAAAGGAGTCAAGTGGTAGCAGCGGCCATGGTAGTTTACCTGGAACAAACAGCCAATCAGGGAGCAGCAGAGAGTGGATCAGATGGATCAACATGGTCAATGATCAATACATGGAAGGAGGTTCATGTTCTGATGAATGTAATTAATCCATCAATGGGACTTGTCGTAAAGTAAAGACTTACCTGACACTGCCTGCGGAACACGATGCAGGGATGAGCGAGGACGTTCTCTGTGAACAGACTGCACACACACACACACACAAGTACAGTCCATGTTTGACTGATATCTGCTGGACTTTTTTCGAAACTAAACATGTTCTGATCATATCCATTTTGATAAGAATCGATCGTGTGTGCCTGTGTGAAAACAATCCAAACCTGACCAATCCAATGCCAAAGCCAGCGAATCGATTCAGTTGCTCTGCAGAGAAAACAACCACAAAACCGCTGATTTCCATCCACCGGAGAAATGTTAATGAAGAAAAGCACATTCACATTTACGATTTGACACTATGCCTAAACTATTTTCATATTCCAAACATTAAAATCCGAAGATACACACAAAATAACATTCGCTTTCTATATTGTATTGCATTTGTTGTACTATCTTGAACTGTCGTACAATTTTGTATGCTTTACTACTATTAGTATTTGTTGTAACTGGCATTCATCGTGGGCAGCAAAGTAAGAATTTCATTGTACAGTGAAGCTTGTTTTATTGCACATGACACTAAACTCTGAATGTGAATCGTGTATTAGCCTAACAATTAGCCTGTTAGCTAACAACTCGTTCACCTTTTTGTTCGCGCCTGTAGCAAGCTAAAGCTAAAAGCCAGTCATTAGCCTGTTCCTCACTGGCCTGTTAGCTTCTCTCAACTTCCAGCTGCGGAACGTCTCTCCCCTTCTGGTGTTTCACTCTGGCACCGACTCACCGGCGGGCGGGACGCCCGGCTGCGGAGCGTCCCAGGTGGTAGCCTCCTCGTGACCTACGGACTCCCCCAGTGGGTCGTCATACATGGGTGTCCGCTCCCCGGTGTGCAGGTTGCGGCTGCCAGGGATGTCCGGCGGCGTGGTGACCCAGTGGTGGTGCTGCAGCTCCGCGGGGCCTCCGGCGCTCCGGACCGGGTAGCCGGTCCCGTACAGCGGGTCGTCACGGCCGCGGTATCCGAGCCCGTCAAAGCTGTCCGGCCGCCTGGAAGCCATCGGAGCGTCGGTGCGAGGACGAAGTAAGGGAGGACCGTGACTGAGATCCGGTTAACGGACGTCACAGGACATTAATATACAACGGTCCGCGCACCGGTGAAATAACGGGAAGACTCGTTCAAAAACAATATTCGTCCTGGGTTGATTTGACCGGAAAGCAGCACAACATCAATCTGACACCTGTCAGCCGGAAGTTGTTCGGCCGGAAGTGGATTAGCGGGCCTGTGGCTCGCTGCTGCCTCCTACCGTTCACTTTGACCGGCGGCAACCTCCTTTGATCATTGAAGGTCATTGACCTCCAAGTATGAACTTCGTACCTTTGACATACCGTAACCATGGCAATCTATCAGATTATCTGTGTAAAAGAACGTGTCAGGTGCATTTATGTGTTGTCATTATTTATATTCGGTACAAATCAACTATCTTATTTATTTAGTTTTTCTTCTAGACACACATTATCACAGTGATACATGTTTAGTTTTCTTCATCGGTTTTATTTGTTTCAAAGATTCCAGCATTTTTGACAAAACATTTCAATAATCTTTTCAAACAATTTCTTTCGTAGACACTTGCAGAGACTCTTCACACTGAGACAAAAAAAATCTGGTATCACGCCGAAGCACATGGACAACTGCGTTCTTTTCACATCCAGTAACTAGAATCTGTCCCTGCCAGCTGACTGGTCCACTCGCTGCCTTGAAACATAAATTGACTTTTGGATTAAAAGCACCTCAGTGAATCTTACAGATAGAAAAGGGTCTTAAGTCGGATTTGACAGCCATCCACGCCAAGAAAAACAACCTGAAATAGACTGCAAAAAATTCCAGAGTCCACGTCACATTCAGACACACTGGCGGTCAATCAAACACGTTGAACGCAGCAGAGGACTGAGCAGAGATGCAGTTTGTAAAGACGCAAACAGTAGACACTTCCATGGTAATCATATTTCAGGGTGTGGATGGCCCCTTAAAGGACAATTACGACTTAAACATAGATCATTTTCCAACTTCCTGGCACGACAACACGTTTACGCTGGGACTGAATCACCAGACATCAACTTGTTCAACAGTGAAACCAGCAGGAGGAGCATGACGTTAATGGAACACTGGCCAAAAGTCCAGGAACACCACTCCACTGTACAGAAACACTAAGGCAACGTGTGTCAGAATTTAAGGCCGGCAGAAGATAAAACACTTAATTCATGAAAATCACATTTAGAATAGAATTTATGGATTTTAAAAAGTGTCTCAAATTTTACGGACATTTTATGTTGAAGAAATCTGGTCGTGTGTGTGAACATTTTCTACATTTCAAAAAAATGGACAAAAAAAATCAAAACCCACAGAGTTCTAATTAACTCCAAGAATCAGTACTGAACATTTTATAAAACATCTTACTATTAGATAATAAATTATCTTCAAAATAAAGAAAAACAATAAGTAAACTAATGTGATCAGTTGCTCAGGAGCTAGTGCTAATCTTCCAGTTGTCATGGCACTGGCAAAGACATCAGACGTCAGTATGAGGCGATATGGCCAATAAAAACATGATCTGAGCTCTGATTGGTCAGCCCCTATCACTTCCTGACGAATACAAGAAAGTGATGTTTAAGGGGAAAAAAGAAAATACTGTGTGTGTTTGTGTTGATTCATGAACACATGGACCAAGTGGCAACTGACTACAGTCGTTAGTGAGCAAGCTAACTAGGACTGTGTTACCACGGCTACAGTGAATATCAGACTGTGATTTAGTGTCTTGTGTCAATTCCAATCTTCCGCTCATCTGTTGTCCAATTAGCATGAATGCTAACTAAGTATCTTTACATTGATTGTGATCAGCAAAGAAAAAAAGCTCACAACAAGGGAGCGACATTGCGAGCTAATGGCAGTGCTCGGTAATGTCAACGACCACGGCCTTCCGCCAGCTGAACAGGAAGTAGCCCATGCCGGCACCCGCGGCAACGGCGATGCACAGGTAGCCGTTGTAAGTCATGAAGACGAGCATCAGAAAGTAACTGACAACCACCTGGATGATGTGCAGCAGCGTCTGCAGGAAGTGGTTTGGGCTCAACATCCGCTGCCTGAAACGGTAAAAGACAGATAGCGTCATTGTTCGCATCACGCCATTCACATGCGGGAAAGATACACCTAAACATTGTTTGTATTTGCTGCTGTTTACCATTTTGGGTTTTCGCATTAACATTTTAACGCTCACAGCAGCATTCAAAACCAATGAAAAACTATGCATTGGTAGCATGAGCAGCAATACAGACATAATTGACATAATTGAAAAGGTGAAACAGTGATTGCATTGGGAGGTTAACACCAAATGTTAGTCGAGGTTAGTTCAGAAGCCTCAGGACATCGGTTTATTGTACCACAGTGTAAACAGAGCGGTTTAACAAAGCAGAGCGCCACCCGCTGGGCACTGCATCCCACAGAGACAGGAAACGGCAGGGAGCAACAAATGGAATCTGTTCCCAGCAGAACAATGAACCGCTGCCTGTTCAGTCTGTCAACAGATCCTGATTCCCGTCTGAGAAACTAAAATCAAAGCTGACCGAACCGGTTTGGGCTTTGAACAACAAGTTGAGTCCAATAAAGTACGAACTAGGAGCCTCTGACCTCTTAGACCCTGAAGCCAAACCAGAACCAGATCCCGAATGAGGATAAGAACCAGAATGACAATACCAACACCAGCACTGTTACCTTACAGACCATCCTGACTGTTGTCCAACTGGAGACACCCGACGCTCCAAATACTTACTGTCAGCGAGAACACTGATGGTCAACACATGGTGATCACATGACTGATGGTCACATGTCCACTCGTCATGTTAATCAGACGTTTTGTAAGAAAACTGATGAAAACTACTGGTATTCACATTACCTGAGCATTAGCTTTAAGCTGCATAACACTGCTACCATGAAGGTTACATCTTAGCATTAGCTCTGAGCTAACCCTACCCGACTGTCTTGTGGGTCTCCATCAGCACCGTCCCGTCCGACCCCGGGAGTGGCATGGAGTTGTAGCGGACGTTGACCTGACTGCGGCGCAGCAGCACCTCTCGACCGATCTTCAGCCCCTCATACAAGACGGCCAATAGGAAGACACCAATGCATGCACCCACCATCTCTGATTGGAGGAGAGGAAGAGCAGAGTCAATAAATGAAAAATCTAAAGACAGATATGGTTTTAAAAAAAAAAAACGTGCTGACCCCCAGGTGAGTTGATCAACAGTCCGGTGAACAGCAGCTCTACGTTGCTGCAGCCAAAGTAGAACGTCATCACCTAGGCAACGATAGCATCGACATTAGCATGTTAGTTCCCTGATGAATGTGGCAAACCAGCTGATCAGCAGTATTAAGCCCCGCCTCTTACCATGCCTCCATGTCCTTCGTGGTCCCCATGCCCTCCTCCTCCTCCCCCCACGAGTCCACTGGTGGGGGGTGGGGCCATGGTCTGATGATGGTGGTGTGAGTGGTCCATGGTGCCGTTGCTCATGTGGTTCATGGCTGAAGGAGAAGAGCAGTGACAACATTGCCAACTGATGATGTTCATCACATGAGCACACACTGACGCCACTGAAGCTTTTTTTGTTTGTTTCGGCGCCCAGAAGTCCTGCACCATTAAGTAATTAAGTACGACAGTTCTGGTTTCCGTTCTGGTTTCAGTTCTGGTTGTGAATCTGATCACTGATCAGTTCGCCGCGATAGCTTGAAGCTGATCTGATTTACCGATCCTTGATCACTGCAAAAGCAAAGCAGACAGTCAGCCGTGCTGTCAGTCATCACAATATCAAAATCATCTCCATCATCATCATGAGGACATGGCAGTGCGCAGCATTTTACCTTAGCACCGCTTGACAGAAGACGCACACATCGAGAGAGCAGGATGACATTAACGAGCTGAAGCTGTGGCAACTGTGTCACGTCACGGAGCAGACGCCCTGCTGTAATGTGATTGGGTCTCAGGCCCAGAGGCTACGACAAACAGGACGGCCAATCAGATCACGGTGAGACGCTGCCTGCCACCGGCCAATTAGATCACGGTGGATCAATATCGACAGGAAAAGTCAGTGACCGCCGCCAGCAAAGTTTATACATCACTGTGAGTTAAAATAAAACAAACACTTATGAGACAAAAACGATTTGTTTTTAGTTGAATATGGACGAAAATAACTAAACAGTAAAAAGCGTCAAAGCCAATTGGATGCCATTGATGTTGCAATGACACATTCTGATTTTCCATGAGCTTCTTTGTTTCAAAACCGCAGAACTTCCACTGGGCTGACAGAGCTGATGGTCGACCGCTGGCCTCAAACATTGACCACACTCTGATGGGAGTGTTGGTGTGAACGACTTCAATGACTGCAAACATGCATCTCAGCACTGGGCAGTGTTCCCAGGTGGGAACTGTAGGCTTGACGCAGCAAAGACTGAATTTATCGTAAACCCGTCAGAACAAGATCAACAAGGATATCTCGTTCTGTGTCTAGCTATTCAGGAAGATTTTTGTTGTGGGCATATCGAGGGTTGTGTCGATCGAGTATGTTTGGGCCTAGTGACATATGCCGCAGTAACCGCTTCGGTTGCAAGTGTAACTGGTAACTGGTTTTGGAGGATAAGTGAGCGTACATCGACCAGAGGGACAAATTCTCACACAAATATGATAATTATAATGCACCTGGTACCGCTGGCGCCGGGTGACGCTGCAGGAGAAACCAGCATGTGAAGTTTTGAGCGAGTCAGGTGGAATTTTAAATAGGGCT
Source organism: Aeoliscus strigatus (assembly GCA_901007665.1). NCBI lineage: Eukaryota > Metazoa > Chordata > Actinopteri > Syngnathiformes > Centriscidae > Aeoliscus > Aeoliscus strigatus. Next base: position 21,193 of record CAAKHB010002064.1, on the reverse strand, counting down.
TTGACCTGCTCAGCATTTTACACCTGTCATGTATCATCGTGCAATCAGAAAGCAGGACACGGTGTACGACCCCATTGACGCCGATCTTTGACCCAACACGTCTTCACTGTCGTTAAGTTCATTTCACACACGTTTTTACTAGTTTTATCACCGTCCACAATTGCGGCTGATAGAAAGTGATGTCGCCTGCAGACGGAAGATTACATTTCACTGTCGTCTTTCTTCTGAACGTTCTGATCAGAGTCAGATACTGAAGGACATGATCATCAAAGTGACAGACTTGCATCGTGGTCACTGACCGGACAGGAGTCTTAATTAACAGAGAGGATGAGTAGTTCAAGTGCAAACAGATTATACAGGCATATCAAAGCCATGAAATCTGGTTACTTTTACTCTCAGACAACTGTGAACTTCTTGTCATCTAATCAGAGAGCAGAATATGGTGATCGGACCCTCCCCCCCCAACACTGACCTTTGACCCGTGAAACAAAAATAAATGCTCAAGTGTAATCAAGTTACACTTTAGCAAACATCAAAGTCCAATGCAGTATGAATACACATAAATAGTATAGCAGAGTATTGCGGTACTGAACAACACACATCAAAATTAAGCTCGCTGTGCTCGTGCACGACGCGTGCGCATGTGAATCACAGCCACTTTTAAGTGCAGCCGGACGCGGGGATGAGCGGTCCGTGAAGGTGAACGGGACACCGGTGAGTCGTCACCTACCAGCCGACTGTCAGTGGAGACCCGACACGATCTGAAACAGCAACCGGACCCCAAGCACAAACGTGTTGGGTGGACCGTTTCCGGCGGAGATTCGTGACGGCACTCGCGGTTCGCTAGCAGCAGAGGTCACTAACAGTCAAATAAACCGAACACTCACCAGAAACACGCTCTGGGAATAGTTCAACTTCTTTTTCCCTGTTTTTGGTACCGGAACATGAAACTGAAACGTGAGCAGGAAACGAAAACACGAGAGGGAAAGAAAAGAAGAAGAAACGGCTCCTCGTCTTCTACTCGCAACAGCCGAACATCGTCTGTCCACTCCGCCACCACTTCCGGGTCCGGCGTCATGATGTGGTGAAGCAGCAGCAGGAGGCGGAGCTTCAGTGGGGAAAGGACCAGCGTGACCCAGTCACAGACCCAATCAGACCGCTGGTGGTCATTTGGGGGCGAGGCTTGACGAAGCCACGTAAGCGGTGTTTAAGGTATGTGTACCAAACACCATGCAAATCAGTTTTTGATAGATTTGCCCCCGGGTTGTCTGTCACAAACACACCGACAATTATAGCTGTGGATCATTGTTGTTTTAACATTCAAATTTTCTTAATTACATTGCATCACTGGCTAAATGCCAAATACAGATTTACCTGTTTTGTAAATAGCTTCAGTGTTTTTGATAGCATAAAAAAAGTCATGCTACATTAAATACATTTTTTCTTTTCTTTTTTCATGTTCATTCCTGCAATGTTTTTTGTGTCCTTTGTGTTTGGTTTCTCTGTATCTATTCAGGTCTGTAGTGGTATAGTTATATATAGCTACATATAACTTTTTACTGGTCTGCTTCAGCCTTGAACTTCAAAGTTATTGTTCAATTCTGGCACAGGTTTTATGTAGAGAATGTCACAAATGAGGATACTTCACCTCAGAGTTAGACCAGAGAGATTCCTTCATCAATCAGTCAATAAATGATGTCATTTCAATTGCAGCCAATGACACACAAGCATCAGTTTCACCCAATCAACACACTTAAATATTTATTCACTCATCAATAACATCAACAGGATGTTGTCACATCAGCTGGAAGCCACATGGTCACACACAAAAACAAAAAGGAATGGGACAAGAATTTCATAGAGTAATTTCATTTTCTGCAGCCAATCAGGTGTGAGGAACCCTGATTTATTAAAGATGAATAGCATCACTGACAGAATGAAAAATTAATATAGACAAACACAAGAAAACTGAATTCCAACATATAAATATCATGTAAACACAATAACATCAGTTCACTTTAACATTTACATTACATCACAGAAGCTAATGAAGCTAATGTTGCTAACGTCTCTCCTCTTGACCAAGCCGCCCTCAGCCAGCGACCCGGTAGTTGGCGTGAAACTCGGGTTGGATGTCACAGACACGCCGCAGCAGGTCACCCAGCACCGTCTCCCTGTTACCACGGTAACTAGCCTGGATACGCCCCATCCGCTCAGCTGTGTCACGGTCCACCTCCACAGCGCTGTTGCCGTGGGAACCAAGGGCCTAAAACACCAGAGGAAAACACACTTTTCAGAAAATAAAAGCAGAAGTGGAAATATTAGTTTCATATTCATCATGATACAGAACTGTTCTTCCTGTTGGTGATCGTCTGAAACATGCGTCCCGTTTACCTGTACGTCCTATTCCCGTTAGCTTCCTGTTTACCTGAGTGCATCCTGAGTTTGTGTATTGTGTCGCACTAAGCTGTACACCTACTGTGGATAGAAGCAGAGGGTTGTACTCACAGCAGCCTCTTTGGTTTTGAACTCTTTGTCTCTCTGCAGTCGATATTGTTCAATCTCAGCTTGAGCTTCTTCCTTTGCCTGCTTCAGACGGCGGTTCTTACCTGAAACAGTGACATCAGCAAACATTACTGGAAGTTTGGAGATTTATTTTTTTTTATCCTTTTTTATCCTATTCCTTGATTCGACCTCAGCTGGTTTCCAGCTAACCAACAGAATCAATCATGGAATAATGATCCTTATCTTCCTCAGTAAGTAATCAAATACAAGTGATCAAGGTTTCGGTGTCACGTGATCTTCGTCTCTGTCACAGGCGCACGTGACGGTCCCATGATGCGCCGCGGTGACTCACAAGAGTCGCTGGAACAAGAACAGTTCTATGATAGAACAGGTCTAACCTAGAGAATAATATATTGTATCATCTCCAGTCAGATAATATTAAGGTTTGGTGGTTCTTATGAAGAGAAAACAGACAAAACAGCTACATGCTTACGGAATACTCCCCAATGAATGAGTTGTTATTGACAGATTAGGAACAATTCTACAGTAGTTCACCTAACTAATGAAACAACGAGGTGAAACAAGCATTTGCTCTTCTGACTAATATGACCGGTCAGTCACAAGTTGAATTCCCACAGACTGACAAACAACAGCAGCGGACGTCTCGGTACGGATGTGGAACAGGTTCCACTCGGCGAGGCTTCGGCCGCCAGCAGCCCGTGGAGCAGAGGCCTCAGCGGGCCGCAAGCGACAGGACTACTCACGTTTGCGGGCCTCCGCCACCTTCTCGGCAGCCCTCTTCTCGGCCTGCAGCAGCTGTTGAATCCCCTGGGACTGACTCGCCATGTCGGACCGTCGAAACTGCGGCTCTCAGCGACCGAAACAGCGATAAATTCACCGACACTGAGAGCAGAGGACGGACGGAGACGAGCCGAGGAGCCGATGGCTGCAGTCAGCTCAGGTCACGTGACACGGTCACGAGGGCCTTTTTTTCTTTTTTCAAAGAACACTTTATTTAAATAAACAAAACAGTTTTAGATTTATCAATGAACAGAATCAATTCGATGTGACACAGACGACCATTTAAACATTGTCACAGAATACATTTACGTTTAGCTTTATTAAAATCATAACACCACATGTGCGAAGCGTTATTATCTCTTGCATATTTGTGCAGTTTTTTCATATCCTTATTTAATTTTAATCGCATTCGTTTTTGGCCTGAAAAGAGAGCTGGTTCTTTTACATTTGGTTCTAGTCTTAAAACAGTATTCTGAATATGTAAATACCATTTTTCCATTTACTCATCAAGTATTAAACACTGTTCAAGGATGCTATATTTAATATAATTATTATCATATGTAAACAAATGTGTGTGTCATGTACCAGTGTAACACTCGTCAGTGCTTAAAATAACATTAAAAAAATAGTTGGTTGGTTTTTATTTGCAGCTCAGTGATGAATTTCAGTCACCTGTCATCTGATTCAGTAAACTTGAATAAGCTCCTCCCACTCAGCAGGAGGCCACATCCCATTTTCCTGCACGTTGCTCGGCGACGACTTCCAGTCCCAGTTCTTCACTGGGACGTTCCATGTTGAGCCGTAGTTCGCCATCACGTAGTCGAGTGTTTCACACGGGACACGAACTTTTAGCTCCAGGAGCTCCGCCCAGCAGAGTGAGAAACGAGGGAACATATACCTGGTGAAAGAGAAAATTCTTATATGACCAGAAGAGCGGTATCAAGTCAGAATTATAATTTCACAGTAATAAATAAACACTGGTGACAACAATCCTTCATCCCCTTGTATCAAAACTGAGTTTTGTCTCTTCAGGACGACGACAAACAGCACAAAGGACAGGTTGTGCCGAACTCAGACTCGAGAAGCTTATCAACAACATGGAAACATCAACTTGCTTGAATTTCTTGCCGCTCCTCGTCTGCGTCCCTCCGTTCCACACAACATTTCCGTCTTCGTAAAAAAAGAAAATATCCAGTTTGACATCATCACTCAGAAAGGAAAGTTCCAGACTGTCCTCCACCTGCACATGAACATAAGACATGCAGTAGAGAAACTTCAGTTTCCAAAATTAATCTGATTCAGAAGAAAAACGTAGAAAAGACGAAGAAAAAGTTCACCTTTCCAAACTTGTGTTTGAGTGACAGGCCGGCTTCCCTGAACGCTGTAATGATGTCGGGCCGGAAGTTTACAATAAAAATCCCGATGTCAACATCCCGACTGTATGAAATAATGCTGCACTGCCTGAACCAGCCTGAAGGGGGCGAGAGACAGAGACAGTGAGCGAGCACAGGAGCTCATATTCAGAATGATGTTGGCAGCCCGTGTGTTTGATTCTGCTCTGATGTTGGCATTGTATTCCTTGGTCACAGTGTTGTTGTGATGTCGGTACGTTACCCAGACAGGTGCCGCTGCTGAGCCAGAAGGGGATTTCAAGGTGAGCAAGCGTTTCCACGGCCAATTGGAGCAAAGTCTTCACTTTCCGCCGGAAATTCAGTGCTTCTAGTGAGGAGTCGTCGGGGTAGAGCTACGTATGTACGTACAGGAAGAGAGAACAACTCATTCGGTTCAGGTAAAAAACATACAAATTTGCATGTTTCATGTTTGCATCACCTCCCATTCAACAATAAAATTAGACACTGCTTTGCATCTGACCTGCAGGAAATTGCGGGCGTCATGGTAACGGCACTCAAGGAATTGCGCATGTCGCTGCTCTGACAGGAAACGGGAAACATTGCGGGGAATCTGAACATCTAGGCCATCCAGCACAGTCAGGACCAGCTGCGGCCTGCAACAGTGACAGCTTAATTTAATTTTTTGTTGAAAAAATGTCATTCAGTGATTAATGAGTTCACCCAGAACTACATGCTGACTGCTAACGAGGGTCTGACCTGTCGTAGGCGCCGGCGTGGCGTCCAAAGTCCAGCAGTTTGAAAGGAGCAAAGCTTCGGTCCATGTGGGCGTGGAGGCGCAGCGCTCCGTGCCACAGGTAGTTCCCGCTGCGCTCATACAGGAACACCACCTGGACAACAGGAGACGAGAACATGAGGAATCACTGAGACGAGTCGACGCCTCGTCTGAGACAAACTGAAGGATGGAATTTAATCCGGCCTCAGGGGGTTCTGGTGCAACTTCGTTCATCCACCTGAAACAGAATGTTACAGCAACAGTCCAGTTCACCAGTTGCCAAGCTGCAACCACTCATTGAGACCTCACATGAGCTACTGTTATTTCCCTGGCAACAGGTGCGGGGCGACATCCTATAAAGTGGAACTGCACAGCAAAGCCACCTGAGAACTCAACTTATCAGTGAATGATTGCAATACCCATAGTGGTGTTTCTCTTAGTGATTTTGTTAGCAGAGCATGTAGCATAGCCTTTCAAGCTAATATTGTGAAAACATTGGCTCTGTCCTACACCCGATCCCCTACTCACGTTATAGTGTGCTCACTAGGGTGGATAGTGTCAGCGCCATTTATTTATGTCATCGCTGTCACGTCGTCATATCATTTGGCTGAATGTCCCACGGATAATTGACAAATAAATATAACAAGACACATATCTGTATATACACACGTACAGTATATGTATTTTTGTGATAAATACATGATATCATACTGAGCGTGTATTCCCATGCAAAATAACATAATAAGAAGTTTGCTGTTTGTGGCTTTGTGGTTGATCCGGTAACATTACTGTGCTGGAACTTTTATACTTGTTTCATTCCTCTATTTGTTTATCTTTTGTCTATACTAACTATATCATTTATGAATTTCAGAGTGAATAATTACCTACTTACCAGACTACACCCCTTCCTGGGGAAACTGTCGACACTTGTTGATGCGACCATCAGTTGTATGCTACTTTTCGCGCTGCATTGTGGGATACTTTGAGTGCACTAGGGTACTGTATTGTGAGTAGGGAGCGATTTCGGACACAGTCATGGTTGTGCTTCAAAAGTGAGCATGTTTGTGGCCGGATACTTCACCTGACCACAGACACACCCCATGTGGCTACAGGTAAAATCTTCTGGAATTTCTAGAACCAACAAACGATGTGGAGGATTTTTCAGAATGCTGACAGTGCTGCTGGAACGTTCTGCTGCTCCTGGAACCTTTGGTCTGGACGGTCTGATGTCTCACCCACCTGGATGATGAAGCCATGGAGGCGGAGCAGCAAGTGCAGGGGGATGTCTCTTCCTGACAGCGTGTCCAGGCTGGACAGTCGTGGGTCGTCTCCCCGCAGCTCCAGCAGCTCAAAGCCTTTCTGCTCCACCGCCGACAGGAAACCAGGCTGCACAAGAAGGAAACCACGTTCGTGACGGCACGAGGGCCAAGCAGATTCCTGTGCCGCATCTCAGACTCACGTTGTACTTCCACAGGTTGGCCTGCAGAGCGAAGGCTGTGACTGGCCGGCCGCTGCACAGGAAGCTGCAGTGTGGCTCGCGCACCAGCCGGTCACGCTGCAGCAGTGCATCCTGGGACAGCAGCGTCAGCACGGCAGGGTCGGCGAGGAAGAGCGGCAGCCTGAAGTGCTGAGCTAATGCCAGAAACTTCTTCACCGTTTGCTGAGGAGACAAGATGCAGCTCAGGGTGGTTTCCATGGTAACAGCTAGGAGCTTAAGAGGGGGAAATTTTTTTTTGTGTGTGTCCAATGCTGCTAGTAGCTGCTGTCATTAGCTCCCACTCACCCATTGGACGTCACTGGCGGTCAAATGACCTGTGCGGCTGAGGATGTGAGGACCTGGCTGCAGAAGAACAGTTTGATTTTTATTCAGATGTTCTGACCATTACATTATTCTGACCTCCACCGCTTGGAGGCGTGGTCTCACAGACTGTTCCACGTGACTACGTTTTCTTGTTGTTGTTGTTGTTGTTTACAACATTGCCCGTGAGACGCTCACCTTGTTGACGTACTTCCGGTAGTAGTACAGCTGGAACAGCAGGAACACGGAGCTGCTGGCGATGAGCAGCAGCAGCACCGCGTTCCGGTTCACACGAGGCATCCGGAAACACTGGGCCAACACCTGCGGGTCATGACGAGGCTCACTGCACGCGACCACCAGAATAACAATGACAAGACGGCGCGTGAAAGCCCCGAACCGTTATCAGCTCACAGTGTAGCCGCCATCTTTGGCTCACTGGAAGATCGAGACCACTTCCTGTTTGACCCTTCATAGTAAAGGCTGCGAAGAGAAAGCGGAAGTGACCGGAACATCACCACATTCTGCTTTTTACACTGAAATATTCACACAGTTCATTTTAAATGTTTCAGACTTTTAGGATTTAGGATTTTAATCTCAGTTAATTTCATTAGATTCTAGCCACAGAAATTTTATTTAAGATTTTCATTTCCATAATTTCATGATCTCTGTGTATAAAATGCACAATTATAATGAATGAATGAATCACAATTATAATTACACCCCCCCCCCCGTGAAAAAGGAAAATGTGAGTAACTTGACCGATCTAATTCAGGTGACAAATACTCGCCTGAGTTTATCAACTTCCAGTTTCAATTATCCAATCAGAGGCTGAATCAGCGGCTCACCTGTGCTCATAAACTCCAGGTGCAGGTCATTTCTGCAACTCGGTCCTTCCCGGCGGACAGTGCAGCAGCGGATCGAACCGGACCAGCTCAGACCGAACCATGGCGGCGGTGGCGGCGGCTCCCGTACGGATGATGTTCGCCTGGGTTTGGGTCACTGTGGTGACTCTAGCCCGGCTCAACAAAGCAGACGGGACGTTTCGAGGCGCAGATGGAGGTCTGACTGGTCTGGAATCGCCGTTCTCTGCATCCGTCTCACAGGAGGAGCCTCACGGCGGCGAGGGCTTCCTGCCGGTGTGGAAGTTTGTGGAAGGTGAGTTGACAGAGACACTCTACCCGAACTCCACAGAAACCTACTACTGCAATCAGCACTTACTTTGTTTCCCACTAAAATGTACCTACTCCAACTCACCAGACGGTGTGTGTCTCATCTCATCTGTTCGAAGACACATGACTTGTACTCATCTCGCAAGTCTCTTTCAGTATGTTGCCTGTGTTTGAGTTGACTTGTCCCTCACGCCAGTTTCACATGCCGGGGATGACTCCGGGCGACCTCAGTACCTGTGCAGCGGCAGGTCGATCTCCGTTCGATTCTCACTTATCCGCCATTCGACTGTTCGTCTGGAAGGTGAGTTGGCTTCATCCACCTGCTCGCACGTGGCTTTGTCATCATACAAAGACAATGTTTCGTGCATCAAAATGCAGAGTTGCCAATCTACCCGAGTAAGGAGTCGTCTGTCCTGAAAGTTTCACGTCTTGCTTTTAAAATGCACGCCGTTTAACATTGTCATGAAACGTATGTCCTCCACAGATGGAACATGGTTATTCTCCCTGCCAGATGACTGTTCTGGTTCTGTTCGGATGTTCTCACCTTGGCTGCTGCTGAAGCTCCCAATTACCAGCTGCCACGTGGCATCGATGGTAGTTTTGTGCCATAATCATGTCGCCTTTTGTCCAGGTCTTACCTGAACATCTAAGCCTAAGTTTCTCTGCCTCCAGACATCCAATGGAATGCTATATCATCAGTTGAGACTGCGTTACTTCGACCACCTGCTGCAGACCAATATGAGTGCTGTGGCATCCTGTGCGGCAACAGCACTGCAGCCGCCAATGGTGAAGTGCAGGACAGACCATATTGCTGTCAGACTGCCTCCGGGGGCTAGACTGGTGAGGGTGAAAGCTCTGGGTAAGGAGGCTAAAGTTGACGCAGCGCTTACAACAAAGCCAGGTGCAGCGTTTGTGCACATCTCGATGGCAGCCGCCATGGTAAGGACAGTTTGGCCTCTGACACATTCTGTGCAGTCTTGTAATGAAAGCTGACTGGGTGTTCTACAGGATTCCATTGTTGAGGTGGTGTATCTTGACTCTGAGGGGGAAGTGTCAACAACACTGGCAGCTTGTCTCAATGCCAAAAGGAAACGTCAAACAGATCGCCAGCCAAGAGCTTTGGATGAACCTGACCTGTGGGAGCTGTGGGACTTTGAGGACGTTCCTGTTGAACCATTCAATCCAGGCGCAGAGGAGGTGACCGAGACGACTTGCACAGATTCACCCACAACTACGGAGGAAACTACAGAGGCAACTACTACTAAGGCAACTACTACGAAGACGACCACTAAGGCAACTACTGCAGAGACTACAGAGGCAACTACGAAGACTACCACTAAGGCAACTACTGCAAAGACCACAGAGGCAACCACAATGGAGGAGACGACAAAGACAACCACAGAGGAGACTACAACAGCCATAACCCAAGTCCTGTTTTCTGATGAAGAAATCTTTCAGTTGTGGGGATTTGATGAAATTCCAGATGGGCCGTTCACTGGTGATACCTCAACGTCGTCTGCCACGACCACGCCGAGTACCACGCCGAGTACCACGACGCCCAGTACGACGTCCGCCACGACGACGTCCGCCACGACTACGCCCAGCACCACGACTACGCCGAGTACCACGGCCGCCACGACTACGCCCAGTACGACGTCCGCCACGACGGCCGCCATGACTACCCCGAGTACCACGGCCGCCACGACTACGCCCAGCACCACGACTACGCCCAGCACCACGACTACGCCCAGCACCACGACTACGCCCAGCACCACGACTACGCCCAGCACCACGACTACGCCCAGCACCACGACTACCCCGAGTACCACGGCCGCCACGACTACCCCCAGCACCACGACTACGCCGAGTACCACGGCCGCCACGACTACCCCCAGCACCACGACTACGCCCAGCACCACGGCCGCCACGACGTCCGCCACGACTACGCCCAGCACCACGGCCGCCACGACGTCCGCCACGACTACGCCCAGCACCACGGCCGCCACGACGTCCGCCACGACTACCCCGAGTACCACGGCCGCCACGACTACCCCGAGTACCACGGCCGCCACGACTACCCCGAGTACCACGGCCGCCACGACTACGCCCAGCACCACGACTACGCCCAGTACGACGTCCGCCACGACTACCCCGAGTACCACGGCCGCCACGACGTCCGCCACGACTACGCCCAGCACGACGTCCGCCACGACTACGCCCAGCACCACGACTACGCCCAGCACCACGACTACCCCGAGTACCACGGCCGCCACGACTACCCCGAGTACCACGGCCGCCACGACTACCCCCAGCACCACGACTACGCCCAGTACGACGTCCGCCACGACTACGCCCAGCACCACGGCCGCCACGACGTCCGCCACGACTACGCCGAGTACCACGGCCGCCACGACTACCCCGAGTACCACGGCCGCCACGACTACGCCCAGTACGACGACTACGCAGAGTACGACGTCCGCCACGACGAGCGCTGCCACAACAACCACCGGTGCCCCTACTACGACCGCCATTCCAACCACCGGCGCCCCTACTACGACCGCCATTCCAACCACCGGCGCCCCTACTACGACCGCCATTCCAACGACAACCACCGGCGCCCCTACTACGACCGCCATTCCAAAGACAACCACCGGCGCCCCTACTACAACTGCCACGCCGACCACCATCACACTCCCTCCAAGTGCTGCCCCGATCCCCTGACCATGTCGAGCAGCTCACCTGTGGTGCCTAGCTGCTGCTAGTTTTTGTTGCCCTGATCTTCTGACCACTGTTTGAAATAAAGTTAGTCACTAAAGTCTGAGTTTTGTGTTCTGTCAAATCTGAATGTTTGGACACTTGTGGACTTGATGTCAAATCTGCTTCCTTTATGGGTTTCAAACTAAAGCAGAAAGTTCAATGCTTGAATACAGTCAAAAACTAATACTGAATTTATCACAATTTTTAACATGACACAAGCAGGTCTTCTGTTATAAATCTACATGGTGGCACGCTGTTATGGTGCATCTACTTTCACAAACTGTTTGGGTTGTACAGTATTCTACCAGGCTCATTTTTTGTTAACAAATGTTGATAAACTATTGCTGAAGTCTTAGTCATTGCATGAAGTATTAAGAACATATGAGAAAAGAATTTGTATTCAGCTAAACTAAAAATCATGTGTAGAGCACCTGAGGATGGCGGCATGCAGATAAAAGCGTATACATTGTTGGATGACCTTCATGCTTGGACACATAACTCCTAGCAAGGAATGTGACTAACAGCTTCTTTGTGGTGCCAGATGCTCGTTAGAAAGTATCTGAACATAATCAAGTTAGTCACACTGAGGAACCGAATGGCATGAGAAGTCAGATAGCGACGGGCCAATCAGCGGCGGCTACATGCTGCTACGATGGATTTGTCTCCCAAAGTGTTAACGGGCTAACTCCTGCTACTCTACATCTACAAGCTAATTATCTGTCTTATCTGTCTTAGTCAGTAGTAGCACTGTCGTTCAAAGAGGCAATGACCTGATATTCAACTTTATCGGAAGCAGCTTAATTCATTCGATGTTTCAGTGACATGTAGTGGCGAAATAGGAGGCAGCAGGTGTTTCATAATAGTAATGTGTGTGAAATCTTCTTGGCCTCTTGATTTTCTAAACACGTGTAGTGGAATAGACGTACTGGAGTTTTTTTTTATTATATTTCTTAGTTCCGTTTTTGGCTGGAGATGGTTTCAATCTGTCAATCTGTCAATCTTTTCATCTTTTGAGCACACGTTCTCTGATGAAGCTGCTTACAGGCTGTTGTTGCGTTCCTGGAGACGTAGTATCGGCTGGTTGTTGTCTGATTCACTCGGACAGCAGCTCCGCCGTCATCGGTTCCCTGTGGCCCACCAAAGGCAGCAGCTTTGAAGGTGGTTCAAGGGAAACCCTGCTCCGACAGACCACTTGGAGGCTCGTATCGGGGCATTGGTGTCAGACGGCGATCAGCTGTCGGTGTTTGTCGCTACCAGGCAACCGAGCTGCTTCCGGTGGAAGAGTTTGACCGACAGCAGCGGTGGAAGTTGAGCAGAAGAAGAAAACAACAACTGCAAAAAGAACGTGAGATGCTGCCGAGTCACAGAGGAAGAACATGTCGGCTCCCACAGGTGAGGGTTGGTTGTTGGTCCGTTCAAACGTGAACGAGATGGAACGTGACAACCACCAGTCGAGTCACGTGATCCCGTCCTATCCTTTTCTTCTAGTTCTGGTCAGGGGTAGTACATAAATCGAATCGAAATAGTCGAAATAAATCGACTAGAAACATCTGTGCGTGTTGGGGACAAATCACCTTCATGTATTTATGTTCATCTCAAATCTTTTCATATTATATTTTTTTAAAAATATGTCCTTTCTTGTGTGAGATCTGTATGTGAACCACATCAGTGAAAGATGATACAAGAATTCTTTGTTGTCATTGTGTTGGCACACGACGGAATTGACTGCTGATGCCTCCAGCTGGGTACACACAAGAAAAACAAACCAAATCGAAATGTATTTAAAATATGCTTTAACACACA